>CM068358.1:39079328-39349815 GCA_034769755.1 Odontamblyopus lacepedii
ACCAGTTCAGAACTTGCCCCCATCACTACACTAGTTCAGAACTTGCCCCCATCACTACACTAGTTCAGAATTTGCCCCCATCACTACACTAGTTCAGAACTTGCCTCCATCACTACACTAGTTTGTTGCCTTGACAGACTCACTGCCACAGTGAGATCTCCACCGAGGAAACACTGATCTGTGCCGTTTTTTGGCTTCTGACAGAATTCCACCTCCTCTAGCAACGGACTTTAGCTTCAAACGTGCCGGAGTTCAACTTTAACACATCATCTTAAAGCTGAAAATGTGCAGTATTTACATTCTTCATTCAACATGATTTTGTCTCACTTTTAGAAAAGTTGCTCCAATCACATCTGAGCCTGTCTCTCCAGAGCCTTAACCTGCAGACAGAGACGAAGCCAAGTTCGTCTCACTCTCAGTTTCAGGACAGGCCCCTAATTTGGGGTTAACTTCAATTTCAAAACCATAAACAATTCCACATTTTTAATTATTGTCATTTACTGCATTTTTTTTCTGAACTCTACCCCAAACCACAAGCTTTTACTGGCTACTTTTGGTTAATTTTGATATGCTGACATCCTGGTTTAGTCCAAGTTTAGATTTTGACATTATCTAACTTATAATAATACAGCTTTGACTGATTCCTGATTTTTAAGCACAGAAAAAGCTCATTTTTTGACAGCAGAGGGCACAAAGAGTGAAAAACTGCCTGTAAAAGTGCCTTCCTTGTATGTAAATTGTCTGAGTTTCGGATGGTACTTTCCCTGTTGACGACACAGGTAGAGATTACTTCACTATCCACAGCTACTTCCTCTATTTTTCACCGTTTTCACATCAGTTAAAGGTATCTGGGCGTCTGTCACCTTCTTGTTTCTATGGATACGTCATTGCTCTGCCTGGAATATCCCGCAGTGTGACATTTAATAGCTCTACTTTACATTTATTCAATTAGGCGTTTTTTAGAGCTCAAAAACAACTTGAAAAACAGGTATTCTGACTGTGAGCGGGGTCGAATCGCCGCAGATCCGACCCGTAACTTGGTCTGGTTTGGGTTCCATGAAGATAGAAACGTTTAATGCCACACTGCGGAACATTCACGGACATTTGACGGACCCTCCAGAAACTTACACGATGCATTTTTAACTGATTTAAAACTACGTGTCGGGTAAAGATTCTGGTTGTTTTTAGAAAGCTCTAAATATTTAAAATTTTTATACTTTTTTGGATTTTTTAATGGACTTTTATATTATTTTTTTCCCTTTGTTGTTATGTTATTTTGTGATGTGTGAGCTGCTGTGTCCGTGTAATTTCCCTGTTCTCGTCGTGGTGCGTTCAGGGTCCAGAGGTCGGGTCACGCTCCGAGCCTCGTGCTTTTCCCAGAAGAGGCTCGTGTTTCCAGGGGCCGTGCTGCGTTCAGGGTCTGTGGGAGTTTCCCGGCGTCTGCTCAGGTCAAGAGGGCTTCCCGGGACTCGGAGCTTTTCAGGAAAACCTCTCGACCGGAGCGGAGAGCGTCGTAACCGCTCGGACTCGGACAAACCCGTGTCCGTGTGTCCGTGTGTGTGGTGGAAAACTCCGGAAAAGTCTGGAAAAGTCTGGAAACACGGCTCAAGAAGTCCCAAAATGTCCGTAAATTCAAGTTATGTAAACGTACGCTGGTTTAGACTTGGACTTGAACAAATTTTATTAATCCACAAGGGGAATTTGGACACAGGAGCTCACACATCACAATATAAAATAATAACAGAGAGAAAAAATATAAAACTGGTGATAAAAACGTCTAAATAAGTAGCAGAAATAGCAAGAAAATTGTTTTAAATATTGAAATAAAGTAATAAAAAGTTCGGTCATAAGGAAAAAAACAGTACAAAAATAATATGATGTAGGGGTAGATTTAAGGGTGAGTTTTTGTCCAGTTGTAGGGAGTATTATCTGTCAAATAATGGTGAATTATAGATTATGTGACGTGTTTGGATAAATATATCTAGATAATTAAAGTGATTATAGCCGTTTTTATTTAGACGTCGACCGCACACAAGATCTTTTACGATATTTGAAGTGCTCAACTACAAAAACCTGGAATGACGTATTTCTAAGTAAGGAAATTCAAAATAATAAGAAAGTGGTTTTTTAATGATTATAAAAAAAAAGTGATGATTTTAAATAATGAAAATTAAATAATTCATATAAAATGTGATAAATTTGACTAAATTTGGGCCAAGAAATGAAAAATAAAATACATGGACATGGGGTACAGCTAGAGTTTACCTTACTAGAAACCAGGAAGTGCGCGGTTGTTAGCATGCTAGTGGTTATCGTGACAGCAAAACTTCGCGTCTGAAAGTCGTGAGAAGTGTTTACAGACTCTCCACAGATCTGACCTGTAACTTCCCACACTGTGGAACATTCCGGACGAAGCGATAAAATCTCCATAGAGAAAAGCATTAGACGAACCTTCCGCCAGGAAAGTTCCACAGTGCAGCTTTAAATGCCTGTCACATGTTTCCGGATCAGAGACGGTGAAACCTGGAGGAGATTTAATCTGTGTTTAAGACGACGGCGCCGCAATTCTGCTGAAGCTTTGATCTGAAACGGTAAAACTCGATTAGACTTAAACAGATTTGACTGAAGAGAAGAGACTTTACACGAGTTTGTTTATACGACAGGAGAAACGACAAGAGCTGGAGTCATAGAAACAAACTGACAGGATATACAACTTATATTATACTACTGCTGCTACTGCTACTGCTACTGCTACTGCTACTGCTACTGCTACTGCTACTGCTACTGCTACTGCTACTACTGCTGCTACTGCTACTGCTACTACTACTACTACTACTGCTACTGCTACTACTGCTACTGCTACTACTACTACTACTACTGCTACCGCGCCAGCTGCTGCTACCTGCCACCGCTACTACCAACTACTACCACTGCCACTGCCACCGCCACTGCTACCGCTGCCGGCCAGCTGCTACCGCCATCACTACCACTACCACCGCTACTACCGCCACTGCACCGCCACCAGCGGCTACACTACCGCCACCGGCTACCACTACCACTACCACCACTACCAGCAGCACAACCGCTGCCTACTGCCAGCGGCACTACCAGCTACTGCCACCGCTACTACTACTACTACTACTACTGCTACTGCTACTACTACTACAACTTCTGCTACTACTACTACAACTTCTACCACTACTACAACTTCTACTACTGCTACTACTATTACTACTACAACTTCTACTACTGCTACTACAACTTCTGCGACTACTACTACTACTTCAACTTTTACTACTACAACGTTTATTGTTACTACTACAACTATTACTAAAACTTCTACTACAACTACTACTGTTACTACTGTTACTATAACTGCTACGACTTTAAAAACTACAGGTTTTTTTAGTTCTGGTATCGAAACTTGTGCTTTGAGCGTCTCGAGATCCGATATCAGCCGATACCAGGGAACTTTCCTCACAGCTGTAGTGTGTAACTTTTCAGGTGGAAGGTCCGTCAAACTCTTTTCTCCATGGAGATGCTATTGTTTTGTCTGGAATGTTCCGCAGTACGGCATTAAGACCAAGTTACAGGTCAGATCTGTGGAGAAGTCCGTGTTTTTCTCGGTATTTTTGAGCCGTAAAACCACGTGTAATTGAATAAACGTAAAGCAGAGCTGTTTAATGTCACACTGCGGAACATTCCAGAGAGAGCATTGACGTATCCATAGAAACAAGCAGATGACGGACCCCCAACCGAAAAGTTACACAGTGCATCTTTAATACTATAATTTCTACGCCCATTACAGCAACTTTCAAACACCAAAACACTTTAAAATAAACTCAGTGACAATGAATTCTGTGTGTCAGTTATTCACACGTTCTTCTCTCAAGCAGAAAACACTCCGTTCCACCTTGTGATGTCATCATGTGGTGATACAGGAAGTGCTCCACTGCGTTTTTAAACCCCACACGCCTTCACTAGAATCATTTGGATCATTTCAGCGACTGGAGTTTGATTGATTCATTTATTTCGGTCACATATTCTGGCATTATTCCACAGAAAGTCACATTTAACATACACAGACCGAAAAGGCGTCGGCTGAAGCTCGAGTTTATTCTGCACTGAAATTAGTAACAAACAAATTAGTGACAGTACGGCAGAGACTACAGCACAAACTAAGTCTCATAGTTCATGTTTCTGCTCAGAGTTAAGCGTTGAAACTCCTTTTTAAAGCGGAAAAGAGTCGTGCACAGTTTTAAATCTCCTGTACAGTTGTTCCAGAGCTTCAGCCCCTTTAACAGATACACAACATTTAACAATATTTGTTCCGATTTTCTTTTCGTTAAACGTTTCCGTTCCTCTGAGCTCATATTTTGGATGTTAAACATTTTCTGTAATGATTTTGACAAGAGATTGTTGTTTACTTTGAACATGATTTTCAAAGTGTAAAGCTCGACGAAATAATAAAATTTTAGAGTTTGAAGGTTTATAAATAACGCGTTAGTTGGTTCATTATAAGCTGATAATGTGACTTGGCTCTTATTGCCTTTTTTTGGCAGGTAAAGACCGGTTTTGTGTTCGTCTTATATGTATTGCCCCAAATCTCGATACAGGAGGTTATGTGAGGCATCACTAGTGAGTTATATATGATGAAAAGGCTGTTTTTATTTACGATATATCTATAATTATATATAACTGCAATTACTTTGGATATTTTATTTCAAATTTTTTTATGTGCGATTTCCAGTTTAAATTCTGGTCTATAGTTACTCCTAAAAACGTGTTTTCAAAAACTCTTTCCAGTGGCGTATTGTTGAGCATAATTTGTACAGGATCTTCTACTTTTCGTTTTGCAAATATCATAACTGTTTATTCATTTGCCGATCGCTACTGAACTAAAACTAAAAAAAAGGAGCTGTTCACTTGAAAACTACCGCTTCTTGTCACTCAAACACGTGTGAACGAAACAAAACACAACTCCAGGTCTGTTTGTGACGAAGCAGCGGCGTTATAAACACCCCGAAAAGCTCACGAGAGTCCATTTCGCGTCATGCAGGAGCTTTAAAGGATGTGTAATGACGGGAGCTGTGGCAGTGGCAGTGGTTGTGACTGTAAACGGTTTTAAAATAGAAACGTAACAGCAGCAGTGGCGATCATTCCCGGTGTGAGCGTCAGCGGGGCTTCGGTGACGGTGACTGAGTCTGGTAAATGACGAGGGGAAAGTTTCAAACGCCGGGAGCAGGACGGAGAGACGGGAAACGGATCCAAACGTCCAGGAAGAGCGTCCGACCTCCGACCAGACAGACCTGCCCGTGTCATTGTTTAACGCGCTCGTGACACGTTTTCATGTTTTTCTAATTATCACTTGGTTTAGCAGGATCGCATGTGAGTGTACATCAGTGTATATGTAAAAAAAAAAACTGAAAAAAAAAACTACAAAGACCATGATCCTTTGCTTCATTTCAATGCAGAAATAACTGTTAGAAGCACTTTTCAATCGTAGTTCTTTGGATTTTGGAGTCTTATCAAGGCGTTTTAAAAGAGTATTATGCAATTTTTTAATTCAGGGGGTCCATCACATGCTTGTTTCCATGGATACGTCATCGCTTTGCCTCTAAAGTTCCGCAGTGTGACATTAAACAGCTCTCTGCTCTACGTTCACTACAAAAAAGGATTTTCTTGCATAGTTAAACTGACTTGAATTAAGCAGATTCATCTTAAAAGATCAATTTTAAGATTTTTTTACTAAATAAGATGAGATTTTTTTACTTGTTTAAAGATATTCTATCCTGATTTATCTTATCTCCATATTACAACTTATTCTGAGCACTTTTTATATTAACTCAAGCCACGTTAAGCCTCTTTAACTTCCTTCTCAAACCAATAATAAGGTGAAAAATCTTGCCATGAATACTTGAAACTCGTGTTTTCTGCTTAAAACAAGATTCATATTTCGTCGGTAAGTGAAAATGTCTTACTGCACTGGCAGAAAATTTCACTTAAAATAGGGCATTTTACCTCAAAATTGGTATTTTGTATTAAAAGGCCATTTTTGCAGTGTTTTTTCAATCACAGGTTTTACAGCTCAAAAATACCGAGAAAAACAAACATTCTGACTGTGAGCGGCGTCGCCTCTGCACAGATCTGACCTGTAAATTGGTCTGGTTTGGTCTCCATGAAGACAGAAAGGTTTAATGTCATACTGGGGAACATTTATGACAAAGCAATAACACGGGAAAACACCAGAAAAGTTCCACAAGGCAACTTTAAGGATCAGTTTGTGGAAAAAAGTTCAGAGGAATAAAAAAAAACAGGAAGTAACAGTGAGTTTTAACCCCCGAAGACCTATCTGCAATTTTAGTACATTTCTCCTCGCCTGGATTTTTTGTCTTAATTTTGCTTTTAAAACTGCCCCTTTTACCCCTAATGAAGTGTTCTACCTCCTTTTGTTCAGTCCAACCTGTTATTTCACAATCTGCTGCTGTAGTTGTGTCATGAGGCTGTGAGAAAAGCTACAGGACCAGAAATAGAGATGAAAAAAACCAAAGGAGAAAATAAAATTCCCACTCTTTTATGCAAAACACACAACAAACATGCAGAAACATTTTTGGACATAAAAAATGCTTAATTTAGGGCCTCAGCTACAAAAATGCAAAATCTCAAGTCTGTAAGTAAATTAAAAATCTCCTTATTGCCCTAAAAACAAAAAAAGTGCAGTGGCTCCATGACTTTCCTGGTCCAGTCCTGGAAACAGCTCCTGTCAGGTCCAGGGCCAGAGCCACAGCACTTCTGCATTTCCAGGGTGGAAATTACATTTGGATTTGTTCATTTGGACTGAAATAAACCTTTAAATAAAAATAGAAAGAGATGCACAATCATACACACCAAGATGTGTCATTTATTTGAGAATTAACTCCACTTAGAGCGACTTTTTCCCTCGTTCTAAACACACACAGTCAGAGGAGTCGACCATCTTGACTCACTTCACTCTTTGGCAAAGTTTGGCTCGATCAAAATGGACGGAGCGCATGAGTTTGGGGAAAACAAAGTTCCTGTTGGACACTCGTTTTGCTCCCGTCATCACACAGCGTGAGTGTGACGTAGGATAAAGCCGCAGAAATGTACGGAAACCTCTATGTCTGCACTTTCAGAGGGGAAAAGGACGTTTCTGTCTTTTACCGTGAGAAAGTTCTGCGGTTATAGAAAACATGTCGTAGATCTTCGAGGGTTAAAACAGAACGCCTCTATTATTATTATCTTTTATGATTAATCTGTGAACAGAAATCAGTGTTGAGTAAATGAGACCAGCTTCGGCCTTTGTTTACAGTGTGGGTGTGATGGGACGAAACTGGAATTATCTCTACGGACGTCACAACTGTTGCAAATGCACAACCAGGAAGTCAAATCAGAACCAAAATTCTTATGGAGAAACGAGATGTGATTGTCAGTAATCTCTTTAAGAGCCTTATTTACACAGGATTAGCATTACGACAGAGAAACTGTCCCGAGGGAAACGCCTCTATTCACAGAGGGAATAATTGTATTTTTGAGCAACATAATAATAATAACACGTTTTATTTATTAGGCGCCTTTCTCTCAGGGTTTGTTTGGTCCTGTGACTTATATATTACTATTATTTTTCACACCAACAGCCCATAGACCAAATATATGAATCTTATATGAATCAAAAATGAAAAAAAATTTTATCTGTTTTTTAATTTTGGTTTTCGAGACAAATAATAAAGAAAAGAGTTCTTTTTTTGTTTTCTTAATTTTGGTTTTATATTGAAAAACGAACATACGACACACGGATTCCTCTCTGTTCGGCTGTTTTTATTACTATAACTTCTATAACTCGCCTCAAGATGAAATGTCGGTTCTTAAAATAAATTTCCCCCCAAAAGAGCGATTTATAGTCCGAAATATATGGTGATCTAAGTGCGAGGAGCAGCAAGTGCGACATGTGCAGAATGTGCAGAATATATCAGAGACAATATAAAGTATATCACAGTGCAGATCGTAGTTTGTAGTGAAAATAAACAAATAAAAATAAATATGGCAGAATGAACCGCCACCTTAACGTGGTGGAGGGGTTTGAGTACCCGAATGATCCCAGGAGCTATGTTGTCGGGGGCTTTATGCCCCTGGTAGGGTCACCCAAGGCAAACAGGTCCGGGGGGACGGGTCAGACGAAGAGCGGTTCAGAAGCCCCCATGATGACAATTAAAACGAGGTCAGTGACGTCGCCCGGAAAGGCGGTACCGGGGCCCCACCCTGGAGCCAGGCCTGGGGTGGGTGCACGTGGGCGCCTGGTGGCCGGGCCTTTCCCCACGGGGCCCGGCCGGTACAGCCCGAAGGAGAAGCGGGGACCGCCCTCCCCTGGACCCACCATCCAGCGGGAGGAGCCATAGGGGCGGGTGCAAAGAGATCTGGGCGCCAGTCGGCGGGGGCCTCGGCGACCAGATCTCCGGACATGGAGACTAGCTCTGGGGACATGGAATGTCACCTCGCTGGGGGGAAGGAGCCTGAGCTTGTGCGGGAGGTCGAGCATTACCGGCTAGATATAGTCGGCCTCACCTCCACGCCACAGCTTGGGCTCTGGAACCCAACTCCTTGAGAGGGGTTGGACTCTCCATTTCTCTGGCGTTGGCCGGGAGCGCAGCGAGCTGGCGTGGGCTTGCTTATAGCCCACAGCTCAGCCGCTGCGTGTTGAGTTTACTCCCGGTGAACGAGAGGGTCGTGTCCCTGCGCCTGGTCGGGGACAGGTCTCTCACTGTGGTGTCGGCCTATGGGCCGAACAGCAGTGCAGAGGACCCGGCCTTCTTGGAGTCTCTGGGAGGTACTGGACAGTGCACCGACCAGGGACTCCGTTGTTCTACTGGGGGACTTCAAGCG
The DNA here is from genome assembly GCA_034769755.1 of Odontamblyopus lacepedii. NCBI lineage: Eukaryota > Metazoa > Chordata > Actinopteri > Gobiiformes > Gobiidae > Odontamblyopus > Odontamblyopus lacepedii. Next base: position 39,088,227 of record CM068358.1, read on the forward strand.
CCCACGTGGGCAAATCGACAGTGACACTTGGAGAGGGGTGATTGGGAGGAACGGCCTCCCTGATCTGAACCCGAGCGGTGTTCTGTTATTGGACTTCTGTGCTAGTCACAGTTTGTCCATAACAAACACCATGTTCGAGCACAAGGGGGTCCATCGGTGCACGTGGCACCAGGACTCCCTAGGCCGGAGGTCGATGATCGACTTTGTTGTCGTGTCATCTGACCTCGGCCGCGGTGTCTTGGACACTCGGGTGAAGAGAGGGGCAGAGCTGTCAACTGATCACCACCTGGTGGTGAGTTGGGTCCGCTGGCGGAGGAGGAAGCCGGAAAGACCTGGCAGGCCCAAGCGTGATCGTGAGGGTCTGCTGGGAACGCCTGGCGGAACCTTCTGCCAGTGTGGCCTTCAACTCACACCTCCGGGAGAGCTTCTCCCAGATCCCGGGGAGGCTGGGGACATGGAGCCCGAGTGGGCTTCGCTCGGCCTCCATTGTCGATGCGACCCGTTCGTAGCTGTGGCCGTAAGGCCTGGCGGTGCCTGTCGCGCGGCAATCCCCAAACCCGGTGGTGGACACCGGAAGTAAGGGATGCCGTCAAGCTGAAGAAGGAGTCCTACCGGGCCTTACTGGCCCGGTGGACTCCTGAGGCAGCTGACGGGTACCGTCGGGCCAAGCGTGCTGCAGCCCGGGCGGTTGCAGAGGCAAAAACTCGGGTCTGGGGGGAGTTCGGGGAGGCCATGGAGGAGGACTATTGGACGGCCCCAAGGAAATTCTGCAAACCGTCCGGCGCCTCAGGAGGGGGAAGCGGTCCTTCACCAACACTGTTTACAGTGCGGGGGGAGAGCTGCTGACCTCGACTGGGGATGTTGTCGGGCGGTGGAAGGAATACTTTGGGGATCTCCTCAATCCCACCGTCACGTCCTCCGAAGAGGAGGCCGAGGCTGGGGACCCAGAGGTGGACTCATCCATCACCCTGGCCGAAGTCACTGAGGTGGTCAGAAAGCTCCTCGGTGGCAAGGCTCCGGGGGTGGATGAGATCCATCCTGAGTACCTTAAGTCTCTGGGTGTTGTGGGGCTGTCTTGGCTGACACGTCTCTACAACATCGCGTGGCGGTCGGGAACAGTACCTCTGGACTGGCAGACCGGGGTGGTGGTCCCTCTGTATAAAAAGGGGGACCGGAGGGTGTGTTCCAACTACAGGGGAATCACACTCCTCAGCCTCCCGGTAAAGTCTATGCCAGGGTACTGAGAGGAGAGTTCGGCCCGATAGTCGAACCTCGGATTCAAGAGGAGCAGTGTGGTTTTTCGGCCTGGTCGTGGAACACTGGACCAGCTCTACACCCTCCATCGGGTGCTCGAGGGTTCATGGGAGTTTGCCCAACCAGTCCACATGTGTTTTGTGGACTTGGAGAAGGCATTCGACCGTGTCCTCGTGGTGCCCTGTGGGGGGTGCTCGGGAGTATGGGGTCCGGGGCCCTTTGCTAAGGGCTGTCCGGTCCCTGTATGACCGAGCAGGAGCTGTGTTCGCATTGCCGCAGTAAGTCAGACCTGTTCCCGGTGCATGTTGGACTCCGCCCAGGGCTGCCCTTTGTCACGGTTCTGTTCATTGTATTTATGGACAGAATTTCTAGGCGCAGCCAGGGGCCGGAGGGGGTCCAGTTCGGGGACCACAGGATTTCATCGCTGCTTTTGCGGATGATGTTGTCCTGTTGGCTCCATCGAACCAGGACCTGCAGCGTGCACTGGGGCGGTTTGCAGCCGAGTGTGAAGCGGCTGGGATGAGAATCAGCTGTTCCAAATCCGAGGCCATGGTTCTCGACCGGAAAAAGGTGGATTGCCCTCTCCGGGTGGGTGGGGAGTCTCTGCCTCAAGTGGAGGAGTTCAAGTATCTCGGGGTCTTGTTCACGAGTGAGGGGAGGATGGAGCGCGAGATTGACAGGCGGATCGGTGCGGCGTCGGCAGTGATGCAGTCGCTGTATCGGACCGTGGTGAAGAGGAGCTAAGCCGAAGGCGAAGCTCTCGATTTACCGGTCAATCTACGTTCCTCCTCACCTATGGTCATGAGCTCTGGGTAATGACCGAAGAACGAGATCGCTGGGTACAAGCGGCGAAATGAGTTTCCTCCGCAGAGTGGCCGGGCGCCTCCTTAGAGATAGGTGAGGAGCTCGGTCACACGGGAGGAGCTCGGAGTAGAGTCGCTGCTCCTCCACGTCGAGAGGAGCCAGCTGAGGTGGTTCGGGCATCTGGTCCGGATGCCTCCTGGACGCCTCCCTCGGGAGGTGTTCCGGGCATGTCCCACCGGTAGGAGGCCCCGGGGAAGACCCAGGACACGCTGGAGGGACTATGTCTCTCAGCTGGCCTGGGAACGCCTCGGGGTCCGTCCGGAGGAGCTGGAGGAAGTGGCTGGGGAGAAGGAAGCTTGGGAGCCCCTGCTTAGACTGCTGCCCCCGCGACCCGGCCCCGGATAAGCGGAAGAAGATGGATGGATGGATGGATGGATGGAGAATGAACAGGAGGGAAGTAGGTATATTATACATGTGGGATAAACAGCAGATGTATTATAAACCATATATACAATATGTTTACTACTAGACTATATATAATAATAATAATACATTTTATTTATTCAGCGCCTTTCTGGACACTCAAGGTCGTCTCACAACAACATAAACAAATTAAAACATACAGTTAAAAGCTACAGTTAAAGTGGGACAGTATTTAATTGACTGATTGTGTTTAGTGTTGTATTTTATTAGTATTTAGTCATGTATTAGACAGTATTTGAATTGATTGACTGTATTTAATTGACTTAAAATGAGTTATCATCTGTTCTTATGTAATTAATAAATGCAAATAATGGATATGTTTAATGTTAAACCATGTTTAAGGTGACCAGACATCCCTATTTACCCGGGACAGTCCCTGTTTTGAGTCCTGTGTCCCCTGTCCCAGCAGATTTGTCCAAAACCACTGATTTTTCCCAGTTTTACACAAGAAATGTCCACAAATGTTGACCAATCTGATCCCTGCCGACAGTAGAGAGGCATAAACTGTCATTTCTTTAGGTAAAATACACAAAAGCTGCTTAAAAACGACCAAAACACAAAGAAAACGTGACTATACTGACTCACATTTCATTATTACCAACCAAAACCAGCGATGTCCCAGTTTTTTATTTTGCAAATCTGGGAAAAGTAAGAACATTTCTATGGAGACAAGCACTCTCTACCAGAAAAGTTTGCACCTTTAATGGGCCAAACCGCACTCAAAACTTGATTGAAGAGGATTAGACAAAACTGGAAGCAAACGGGGAAGAGTTTGTGGAGGCGGGGTAAGTCCAGGGGCAGGTTCACGTGGCTGAATCGGTCTTGTGTTGTCATTCGGGTTCCAGACAAAGCTCGTGCATTTCCACATTCGGTGAGTCACTCTGGATCACGGAGCCAAAACGACAATAGGAGGAAAAACATTTCCACACGAGACTTGGTTATGCTGCTGTACTTCTGTGAAAAGGCCCTTCGGTCAAAACCATCGACTGTATAAATGGACATAAGCAGCCTGAGGGCCTCCGCGGTCCAAATCAGAAGTGAACATGGGCCCAAAGTGCGGTTTTTATTTTGTTTTCTGGGTTAGACCTGGGTTAAACAGTACTAATGCTCCCTGGTGATGTAAAGTGAAATATGGGTCAATGACATGGAAGGATTTTCAACAAAATATAAAAAAATATGAGTTTCTATTAAACTTTTTCAGATATTTCCAGTGTCGGGAGCATAAATCTGTGTTTAACGTTTATATGAAGCATTTTTACAGTAAAATGTCATGTGGTGCGACCGAGAATAACCTTAAAATAGTTTTATATTACTTTTTTACTTAAGAAGAAGAAGAAGAAGAAGAACAAGAACAAGAAGAAGAACAACAACAACAAGTAGAAGAACAATAACAACAAGAAGTAGAAGAACAAGAAGAAGAACAAGAACAAGAAGAACAAGAAGTAGAAGAAGAAGAACAACAAGAAGAACAAGAACAAGAACAACAACAAGTAGAAGAACAATAACAACAAGTAGAAGAACAAGAAGAAGAACAAGAAGAACAAGAAGTAGAAGAAGAAGAACAACAAGAAGAACAAGAACAAGAAGAACAACAAGTAGAAGAACAATAACAACAAGAAGTAGAAGAACAAGAAGAAGAACAAGAAGAACAAGAACAAGAAGAACAACAACAAGTAGAAGAACAATAACAACAAGAAGTAGAAGAACAAGAAGAACAAGAACAAGAAGAACCAGAAAAACAACAAGAAGAACAAGAAGAAGAAGAAGAAGAACAACAACAAGAACAAGAAGAAGAAGAACAACAAGAACAACAACAACAACAAGAATCTGTTCAAAGTTCACATTTTAAACGCGTCCAGAAGAACTGACCAAACGAATCACAAGAGTCACATGAGAACGTGTTTGTACAGATCTAAACTGCAGGGTTTGGCCAGGACATTTTGCTGTTTGTGGAGGAAATGACGGCGCTTCACAAAGTGCAGTCTTTGAGATTTGCTAACTGCATCCGTTCAAATTGCGCCCAACCTGAGTGACTGAACACAAACTGTGGAGGCTAAAAGAGGTCAAATGTGAGGAATAGAAGTTCTAGATTATGCAAACACCATTAAAAGCCAAATTTACTAATGTAATCTTTAAAAACATGTTCTAATGTTGTTTCCTCCTCAAAAACAGGCCTGGTGTTGTGTCTGTTTACATCCCCCAAAGCTCCAGACGCTCTGATCCACGTCGTCATGTCAGAATCTGTATTCACCTTTAGTTCAGTAGAGATCAGCGATTCCGGGGCCGTGTTGCCAGATTGAGTTTAGTGATTTCCGTCCAATCACGTTCGAAAACCCGCCAAAGAAACGCCCAACGTTTTGTTACAGACGTAAACACGTGTAATCCACTGTTGGGCTTTTTAAAAACATGGCCAGTGTTGAGAAAACAAATGTGGAACAGCATTTTCATTCATCATAGAAAAAAAAACTCGATTGATGATTCGTTTAGAGTCGATCGTACAGCAGCATCCGAAACTTTTACCATGTTGTGAAAACTTCTCTTCTCCACTGAATAAACTGAAGCATTTCATATGGTCCACAGTAGAGATGGGGATTTGATTACATTTTATTAATCGATCGCCGGGAGAATTAACGGTCGATTATCGATTAATCATTAACGTTTTTATATTAAAATTATCATCACTATTATTACGAATCTGCATAAATAAACTCAACTTTACAACATATAAACCGTCATCACTCCAGAGCCACATCAGTGTGAGATCAGAATGTGTTTAATGCAGATTTAAGCATTTGTTTCCGTTTTACACAAACCAAACTTCAAACCTCATGGCTCATTTGCATACAGCTCATTTGCATACAGCTCATTTGCATACAGTATAAGCGCTGATAAAAACAGCTGATGCGATCGAACGCGCTGCAAAGTTTGGTTTGATCAGAACTTGTGCCTCATATAAATATAAAGCTGTGACTCTGTGTGGGTTTAGGAGCAGCTACTCAATAATTCTGAATTATTCACAGTAAAACCGTAAAACCCGGGAAAATGCTGAGACGGTTTAACAGGATCAGAATTTGGATACCGCCCAAACCTAGTCTCCATAAAACTAATCCAATCCACTTTATTTCTATAACACATTTTATAAACATGACCGTCTCCAAAGTGCTGCAAATTAATACAATAAAAGTCAATCAAAAACAATAAATAAAACATATTAAAATGCATAAAGCCGCCCGACCCTCATAGTTACACTGGTATATTTTCTCTGTACTATTAAAAGCTGCGTTATGTAACTTTTTGGTTGGAGGTCCATCACCTGCTTGTTTCCATGGATACGTCACTGCTCTGCCTGGAATGTCCCACGGTGTGACTTTAAACAGCTCTAACTTTCATTTCTTCAAATACAAGTGGTTTTATGGCTCAAAAATACCCAGAAAAACACAGATTCTGACTGTGAGCGGCGTCGCCTCTCCGCTGATCTGACCTGTAACACGGTCTGGTTTGGTCTCCATGAAGACAGAGAGGGTTTAATGTCACACTGCGGAACATTCCAGACAAAGCAACATCATCTAAATGGAGAAAAGCGCTCCCCCGGAAAAGTTACACGACGCAGCTTTAAATTGCGTCGGGATATTCTCTCTTTTTAATATAAACGTATCTTCCCGATCCGTTTCCCGGCGTTCCGACTTTCCCTCGCAGCTCAGAGGAGACCAACGCCATCCCAGAGTCTGGAAGCGCGTGTGTGAAAACAGGAAACAGCTGGAGCTCATCTGCACCTCCTTCCTCTCTTCCTCCACCCTCCCAAAAGTTTGGAGTTTGTTTCGTTTCTTTTTTTTTTTTTTTCTTTTCGAGCTCGGACCAAAAGGTGACGTCAGCCACGGCTCCGGTCGCTTCCAAACACCTCGCGCCGCAGTAACGAGTGTGGAATTAGCCTCCGGAGACACGAAAGCGAACGCGGGTAAACAAATGGTGCGCTCCGTGACGGCACATCTGGTAACACGTGGGCGAGAAAAGGGTTTAAACTCGAAGCAGGACGTTCTGGTCGCTTTAAATCGGATCATTTTAAAAGGATAAAGGGCCCATTATTATTATTATGATGCAAAACTGACTCTTGTAGCTTTAAGTCGTGTTAAAACATCGTTCCCTCCTCAAAAACAGAGCTGGAGTTTGTGTTTTGTTACATTCACACATGTTTGAGGAACTCTTTATTATTCGTCCGTCTGCGTCTCCGAAGCTCAAAACGCTCTGGTCCACATTGTGATGTCATGAAGTGCGGGTTTTTAAATTTATCAGTGACATTTCCCCTTTAGTTCAGTGGAGATCAGCAATTCCACAGCCTGAAATCATCCACATGATTCTAGTGAAGGTGTGTGGAGTTTAAAAACACAGTGGAGCACTTCCTGTATCGCCACATGATGACATCACAAGGTGGAACAGGGTGATGTCGCTCTCTTCTTTCTCGCCCTCTCTCCCATTTTTCTCTCTTCTCTCTCTCTCCCTCTTTACTGTCTCTTCCACTCTACCTTTTTGTCTCTTCTTTCTTTTTCTTTCTCTCTCTTCTCTCTTCCTCTTACGTTCTCCCTCTCTTCTCTCTGTCTTCTCTTTCTCTCTTCTCCTTGTCTTCTCTCTCTCCTCTTCTTCTTATCTCTCTTCTTTCTCTCTCTTCTCTCCCATTTTTCTCTCTCTTCTTTTTCCCTCTTTTCTCTCTTATTCTCTCTCTCTTTTCTCTCTTATTCTCTCCCTCTCTCTTTTCTCTCTTCTCTCCCTCTTTTCTCTCTCTTACTCTCTCCCTCTCTTCTCTCTCTTATTCTCTCTTCTCTCCCTCCCTCTTTTCTCTCTTCTCTCCCTCTTTTCTATTCTCTATTCTCTCCCTCTCTTCTCTCCCTCACCCTCCCTCTTTTCTCTCTCTTATTCTCTCCCTCTCTTCTCTCCCTCTCTTCTCTCCCTCTCCCTCCCTCTCTTCTCTCTCTTATTCTCTCTTCCTCTCCCTCTCCCTCCCTCTCTTCTCTCTCTTATTCTCTCTTCCTCTCCCTCTTTTCCCTCTCTTCTCTCTCTTACTCCTCTGTGTTTCTAAACTGCCTTCATACTCATTTGTTTTGTTTCTATTTCTAATCTTAAGTCCACTGAAGACAAACCTCTGTGTTCAGTTTCTCTGTGGTTGTGGATCTGTGGTCACTCCCACAGATCTCACGACGTGTCGTCTTGTCGTCTTGTCTTGTTTGGGCTCCTGAAGCTTTTAGGAAACAGCGTCGAGTTTCAGACGACCCGTAAGTGGATGTTGTCGCTGGTTTAGTCTAAATTTAAACTTAGCTGTGACCTGGTCAAGGCCTAGTCCAGACCGTGTTTAGTCCTGGTTTGGACCTGGTTCACATCCAGTTCATTTCTGGTACATTGGTTTAGATCCAGTGCAAACCTGGTTAAGACCTGGTTTAAACCTAGTTTAAGACCAGGTTAAGGCCTGGTTTAGTCCTAGTTTAAGACCAGGTTAAGACCTGGTTTAGTCCTAGTTTAAGACCAGGTTAAGGCCTGGTTTAGTCTTGGTTAAGACCTAGTTTAGTGCTTTTCATACAAAACATTCAACACAAAGCGCAGATCCTGCTTTAGATGGGGTTAAGTCCTGGTTTAGCCCTGGTTTAGATCCAATGTAAACCTGTTTTGGTCCCGATTTAGCCTCAGTTTGGCCCCAGTTTGACCTCAAATTTGCCTAAAAATTGGCCCCGGTTTAGCACTGGTTTAGTCCTGGTTTAGCCCTGGTTTTATCCTGGTTTAGTCCTGGTTTAGTCCTGGTTTAGCCCTGGTTTTATCCTGGTTTAGTCCTGGTTTAGCCCTGGTTTAGCCCTGGTTTAGCCCTGGTTTAGCCCTGGTTTAGCCCTAATTTTGTCCTGTTTTAGCACAAATTTTGTCCTGGTTAAGGCCTGGTTCAGCTCCGGTTTAGTCCTGGTTTAGTCCTGGTTCAGCCCTGGTCTAGCCCCAGTTTATCCCCGTTTTAGTCCTCGTTTAGCGCTTGTTTTCCCCCGGTTTATCCCCGTTTTATCCCTAGTTTCTGCAGGTTGTCCACGTCCTTAAGTTCTGCTCCAGACTGAGCTGCTGTGATGAATCAAGTGTGAGCGCTGCCAGATGGAGCCGAGGAACATGTGTCCGAGAGCGACCGGAGCCAAAATGACTCACTCGTCTGTTAAACAAACCATTTCGACATAAACAGAGAGAACGTGATCAGAGCGAGGAGGAAGACGAGGAGTAGAAGAGGAGGAGGACAAGACAAGATTCTGATTTCCCATTCAGTTCGTAACGTTTGCTTTACAGTTTTTGCTTTATTTAATTTTACACTGTTGCTGTAATTGTAGAAGTGCTTTTTTTTTTTGCATCGCAGCTTCTCAAGAGCGAAGAAAAGCCCCTTTTTTATCCAAGGCAAATGTAAAAACGTAAAGAAAACATCGCACAACAACAATCTTAGGTGGCAATTGTGTCTCGAGAGATCTGGTCCCATGAGATCCGGTCCCATCCCTGGTAATTAAACCCCCAAAACACCTCCAGAGTTTAAGGTTGTGCGAAGTAAATTAAAAGTAATATTGTTCCCTAGTCCTGACTTGTAGAATCAAACACTGGGGCCGGTCGGTTTGAGGGAAATGTAGCTCCATCCTCCTAAAGTTTGAAGTTCTCTAGGTCTAAAAAGCTGCCAGATTCTTTCTCGTTTTGTTTGGTTTCTGCAGCAGCTGTCGTCAGTCAGATCTTCCATGACCTAAAATCGGTTGATCAACCACCGCTCGCCTGTTGTTTGGCTCGACGTAATGTTCCCTCCAGACTCCGCACTTCAGAGACACAGATTCGGCGAAGCTCGTACTTGCAGCAGACGAACGGAGGCGGGGGGGGATATTAAGTCACTTTATTTCGCGCCAAAACAACAACAAACTCTGCATTCGTTCAAAATCAGTGACATTATTGTGAGTTAATTTGAGGTAAAACGTTGCTCTGAGGCTCCCCCCTGGACAGAGTCTGATATAATCTCACTGTTCCAGGCGTGAAGCCGCAGACAGAGGAGCCACTGTCTGCAGAGAAACAGTCTGTGCTTTTCAACAACTAGAACGGATGGATCCGAGTTCAGGGAAGAGCACAAACAGCAGCTGAACAAAGGGAGCAGGGACGAAGTCCTTTAATCCTCCACTCGTCTGTCAGTTTGGTCTTAGCCAACGCATCTATTTAAGTGATAAAATAACAGAACTTGATTTAGGGCTGTGAGAATAACGGCAATCAAATGGAAACTGAGGAGGAAAAGGGATGTGCAAAAACGTGCTGCTGTATATTTATAGAGTATTTTTTGGTAGATTTTACATAATTATTTTGTCACAGAGCTACAGTTTTGTTGCTTGTTCAGAGGAAGGAAACTCGTTTATGCAACACATTTGACATTTTCACTCTTTTGAGGAATAAAATGGGCGTGTTTCATATGAATTTTGCCCAAGAAGAAGTGCTATTTAGTATCACAGCCACGATTTAGTCATTAGTTTTATTATTATTATTGTAAAGCGTTTTTGAGTGTCCAGAAAAGCGTAAAAACTGATGCATTATTATTATTATTTATTGGACCGTATTGATTCGATTTGACATATGCTGTATCAAATCCTTCTCGGGCATGTAAACAAATCTGATCGTCCTTTTTTACATTTTCTTTCCCTTTGTTTCTTGTATTGGGAGTTTACATGTCTGTTAGGGTGCATCAGTTGCCCCCTTTTTTTTTAAAAATCGAGAACTTGCAAACGGCCCTAATGTTTTAGTGTTCCATTCAACTAGAAAAAATTCCTGGTAAATTTTTTTGTAATTCGAATGTCATCTACCGGGTCCACATCCCTTGTAAAATTCTGGAAATTTCTAAAAAAATCGTTAAAAATGAGAGATCAACAGAAACAGTGGTAATTTTCGCTCCTAACCCAAATACTGCACAGTCTTGGCGGGTTATTGGTTTAGGCTGCTCCATGCGAGCCTTCTTACAGCTATGTTCTGACATTTCTTCTTTTAATAACTACACTGTAACACTCCAATTCTGAAAAACATAAAGCAAATATGTGGTTCTACCATGCTTTCTAAAGTCTACCGAACCTGCCTATTATGAAGTTTGGGCAATGCCCCAGTGTATAAGACAGTATAGGCCTATACTGTCTTATACACTGGGACATTGGCCAAACTTTGACCTCGATGTGGACCCGGTAGATCAACTCGGAATTTCATAATTTTTTTTCTAAATTTTTTTCTCAGCGAATGGAACACGAAAAGTATAGGGCCGTTGTAAAGTTCTGATATCGGGGCAACTGATGCACCCTAATGTCTGTACATATGATTTTGTGAACTATGCTCGAAATAAACCAACCAAACAAATCCAAAGCTCACTGTATCGTATTTTCCGATTCTGAATCAGTTTGCATATTAATTCCTTAAGATCGATTCGTACGTCCAAAGATCAACCTAATTTTTAATACATTTTCCCCTGTGAACTTTAACCCCACTCGTCGCGTCCTTGAATTCTGACCGAGTGTCGACGTGAGCCAAGTCCCGGGTTTGGAGACGCCAGAAACACTCAAAGCTCCGTCTGGCACCATTTCGGGTTCAGAAACGATAAAGACAAAGATGCGCTTGACAGAAGCAAAGAGATTTGAAGGACAAACGGAGGTGAAGAACAGCGGAAACACAACCAACCTCAGGAACCACTTTAGCAGCTCAGGCAACAGCTCTAAAATGGTTCTAATAACACAAACCCCAATCCAGATCGGATCGGATCGATTCTTGGGCTTTGAATCGATACCCAGCCCTACTGTATCGAGGTAAGATAAGGTAAGATATCCTTTATTTGTCCCACAATGGGGAAATTTCAGTGTTGCAACGCAGAGTTAAGAGAACAGTAAGAAAACAGTAGCAGCAATAGAAGCACAGAATTACTTAAGAATAGACAAACTCTATAAAGAGGTATCGTATCGTCAACTTCTCAATGATACCGAGCCCCAACCAGGAAGTCTCAAAGACGCCAGTTTTTAAGAACCATAATTTCCTCCACAAACAACAAAATATCCAGAGTAAAAACACTCTGTAGTTTAGGTCACAGAACTATAAGAAAATCTGGAAGATGAACTCAAGATGGTGTCGCACTAAAAAAGATTTTTACTTCTGGATTATGACTGAAAGGTTTTCATTCATTTTTCACTCTTCTCTTCTCTCTAATTCTCTCTAATTGAATGTCCCGTCTCTATTTTAAAATCTTATGATGATTATTTATGTTTTGATTTGTTTGTATTGTGATTTTAATGTGTTTCTTATTCTGTAAAGCACTTTGAATTACTTTGTGTACGAATTGTACTATACAAATAAACTCGCCTTCTGAATTACTTCCTAAACACTGGCCTTAAACCAGTGACGTCAGAAATGTGAAGTTCTGACAAATCAGAGCGAGGTGAACTGCTCAGAGTGCAGGCTCAGAGAGTCTTACAAATCTGACTTTTACGCACTTTGACCATTCATAAAAATACAGAAGAATCCCTACAAAATCTGGCAGTTTGAATTCCCAAAACATGCACTGCGCTCTACAGGACAATTCTTTCTGGGCTGGAACTCCCGGATATTTAGATCCATGGTTATAGATCCGTGGTTTAGATCTGTGCAAACATGTTCTGAAAACTGAGCAATGCGAATTATTAAAACATTAAAACGCATAAACAAAAATCTAGTCACACTCACAACGTTTGTCAGAAAAATTGCCTAAACTTAACTTGAATCATAACAAACTGATCTGAAACAAAAGTTTGGAAATAAAAGTTGCAAAAATAATGAGTTTTTTGTGTTTCGTTTGTTTTGTTGCGGCGGAAACTTGAATTGCTCTGGATCACAGTGTCCGAGCGTCTGAGGGATTCTGCACAGACGTCACTGAAAGAACATGAACTATGGTCTTTGCTAAAATAGTTCTCCTCCTCCCTCCATCCCTGTCCGGCAGGAGGAGGACAAAAGCCGGGTCTGTGTGAGTGACATAACGACTCCGAGCGCGGCTGTTTGCACCGAGGCGCGTGACCGGACCAGAGGAATCTCAAGAGTTATGCAACGGACCAACAAGGGACTGGACCAGGATCATCCCAGGACCAGGACCGGACTACAGGAAGTGGAGAAATACTGTTGTCGTAGTAGCAGCCAAAGCAGTAGTAGCAGTAGAAATAAGGGCAGAAGTAGCTGTTGCAGTAATATTAGTGGTAGGGCCCGACCAATATATCTATTGGCCAATATTATCGGCCGATATTGGCACTTGGAAACATAACTATCGGCCTAAATCTTGCCGATCTGGGCCGATATTCCACTTGGACGTGTTTTACCTTGTTATAAAACTTAAACTCTCCATATTCTGCCCATTTAATCCAGTTTACAGACACATAAATGTCCTGATCTGTGGCGGGGCATCAGGATTTATCTGAGGAGTCATTAGTTTGTGTTGGTGACGTCGTCCCGCCCTTGAACACACCCCAATGTGCGTTTGTTTACAGCCGCAGCCTCAGATCCACCTGCACAACACTGAGATTGTGTTGTTTCTGCGGCCGCTCAGTGTGAGTCTGGATTAAAGGACAGTTCTTAGTGCTGATCTGAGAGGAGCCTGTGTGAGGCTGAGTGTTGAAATGTGTCGGTTTGAAGCTCGTTTTGGTTCTTTCTCATTGGTTAGCGATTAGCTGCTGTAGCTCGCACACATAAACAGGCTGTTTTCTCTTCTGTTAGCGACTGTAAAGTGACTATAGTGGCCGTATATATGTTACTGGACACACACTGATATGGAAATGAGCTGTGAATAGAGGTGTGAATTATCCGCATTTAGCAGATCATTAATTACCGCGGTGCACACGCGTTTACTGCTAAAGGCTAACAGCGGTAGTTTACATACAGCACTTTCTTTACTAGAATATTGTACAAAAACACCATCAGACCGACCGACTGTCTTTAAATATGACGTAAAGAGGCAGAAGAACAAGAAATGTCGCCTAAATAAACCCGACTGAAAATCCAATAGAGCCAAACCGAAGTTTTATAAACAACTGAAGATTTACAGTGAATTTTTACGTCATAAATATATCGGCAGCTCCAACTCCCATTTTATCGGTATCAAATCGACCGCAACAGAAATGGATTCTGTTGCGGTCGGGCAGTAGTAGTAACAGCAGCAGTAGCAGTAGTAATAGTAGAAGCAGACAGGATTAGAGCAGAACTAAAATAACATCTGAAGTGTGATGGATGACAGAAGTAGTTGTAGTAAATTGTACTATAGTAATACTATAAGTTGCAGTCATGGACCAGGACAAGTTACAGAAGGAGGAAAATCATTTAGACCTGGTTTACACCTGGTTTAGTCCTGGTTTAGACCTGGTTTAGACCTGGTTTAGACCTGGTTTAGACCTGGTTTAGACTAAATCTGGTTCAAATTTGGCTTTTTGAGAATCTAAGCCATTAAAATGAGTCTAAAAACAATATCTACTTCAAATGGTGTTTAAATAAAATCTAAAACCAACAGCTCCAAACTGCTCCCACGTGTCCTCGGAGTACGTGATGTGATCCGGACTTTTATCGGCCCGTGTGCGTTTGAAGATCTCTTACATAATCCCATCGACTTTCTTCTCCGTGATTAAAGCTTTTCCCCCCACAGTAAATACGACACGAATCAAACGTTTTATCTGCAGCGAAAATAAACACGTCTGGAGCTTCTCCGACGATCAAAGTACAAGAGTTCAGACTCAGAATAATGCTGGAATTATCACGGAGATGTTTCTACTACTACTACTACTACTACTACTGCTACTACTACTGCTACTACTACTGCTACTACTACTGCTACTACTACTACTGCTACTACTACTGCTACTACTACTACTACTACTACTACTGCTACTGCTGCTACTACTGCTACTACTGCTACTGCTACTGCTACTGCTACTGCTACTGCTGCTACTGCTACTGCTACTGCTACTGCTACTACTACTACTACTACTACTACTACTACTACTACTGCTACTACTACTACTACTACTATTTCCCCTCCAATAAAGTATTCCTTTTAAAAACAGACATCACAATATTCATTTTCATGTTAGGATCTCCATGAAGATGTTTGTATTGCTTAGCCTGGAATGTTCCGCAGTGGCATTAACCTCCATCTTGCATATATACAATTACACAACTACAGAGGCTTTCACTGCTTTAAAAGAAATGCACTGTTGATCAAGCTTGCCTCTTCACAGATCTGCCCTGTAACTCGGCTCTTCTCCGGGAGGACAGAGAGGTTTTAATGCCGCACTACGAAGCATTCCGATGCCGTGAGAGTAAAGCAGATCCTGTATCCTCCACAGGAAAGTTACACAGTGCAGCTTTAATGCAGAAACGGACGGATTTAATTGGAACTGGCCAAAAAAAAGTGTCATAAAAATCCTGCTAAAGCTTCTCAAATTCCATCCACTACTATTTTTTCTTCTTGTTGCCATGGATACGTCATTGCTCTGCCTGGAATGTTCCGCAGTATGACATTAAACATCTTTAACTTCCCATTTATTCAATTACAGGTGGTTTTATCGCTCAAAAACACCTAAAAAAAACAAAAAAAAAATCAGGCGTTCTGACTGTGAGCGGGATCGCCTCTCCACAGATCTGACCTGTAACTCGGCCCGGTTTGGCACGGTTCTACTCAAATAAACCAAATAAATAAAAATAACAAGCCTGCTTATCTCCGCGGGGTCGTTTCGAGCTCTCGTTTTCAAAACAAACGCTTTTTCTTTCAGCATTTCCTCATTTTTAATCCAACGCAGATGTTTGCCGTGTCATTCCGAAAACATTCTTTATAGCTTCACTAACGAAATTCGGAAAAACTGTGAAATCCCCGCGCTCCTTATCAGAACGACCTTGTGAAAATGGCTGCGTTTTTGGTCACGAGTGAGTTTGTGTTGTTTTCTTCTAATCAGCGCTCCCGAGTCGTGCCGTTTTAAATGTCAGAACGACTTCACGGGAACGCGCCAAAACCAACACGAGGAAGGAAAAGCGCCTGGGAGCTCAGAGCCGCCCACACGCGCAGATCACAGGCTGTAATTACGCTGGGCCGGCAGAGTGGTTAGCCCTTCCCCCCCCCTCGGCCGGGAGGTTGTGGGTTAGACGCCTGATCGCAGCCCGATTGTTGAATCCTGAGCTTTTCTGGTGAATAGAAGGACTGTCAAATGCTTTTTTTTTTTTTTTGCATTGAGATGTTTATTTCTTTGTCTGGGTTAGGGTTAGGGTTTCACAGTGCGGGATTAAACGTTTGTATCTTCACGGAGACCAAAACAGACCAAGTTACAGGTCAGATCTGTGGAGAGGCGACCCCGCTCACAGTCAGAATGTCTCTTTTTTTTTGTTTTTCTAGGTATTTTTGAGCTATAAAACCACTTTTAAATGAATTAGTGCTGTCAAACAATACATTTTTTTAATCAGATTAATCACACTTTAGAATTTTGATTAATCGCAGTTAATTCTTCAAAAAAAGACCAAAATATTTGGACAAAAATGCAATTTATTATCAAAAAGTTGTATTATTGACATGTTTCTATTGCTGGTAGTTTTGTTGTCGTGCTCGGTTTGTTGTTGGTGCAGTATCGTCTTTGCTGCCGCTGAATCAAACCCGTGTTTTGCTTTAAGATTAAAGTATTTTAAACTTGTTGTGCTTCTGTGGAAAGAGAGTTCATCGCTGCGACATCTGCAAACTCCCTCAGTTTTATTTAAAGTCCCGTGGGGCAGTTTTTTGCAGAGAAATTCACCGCTGAGCCCCAGTCACCGTCTCATCTGTCGTCTTCACATCCGTATGGACCTGATCACTGACCTAATAACCTGCGCCGCCTTTCAGGACCATCCGCACTTTCCACAGAGGAGCGTTCAGAATAAACTGTGATTAATCTGCGTAAAAAAAAACATTAGTGTGATATTTTTTGGTGATTAATCGCATGTGTTAATGCACTAACATTGACAGCCCTAAATTGAATGAATAAAGTATAGTAAAGTATCCAGTAGTTTAATGTCATACTGGCTGTGTTTACATGATGTTTTTTAAATCCGATTTATATAGTTCAGAATTCAAATATTCTTCTTCAAGTTTACATGGAAATAATCATTCTGAATTGAGGTTTCCAAATGGTCTTTATTTAATTCCCCTCAGCGTCTGGGGGTGGGGAAGGTTCTGATCGGACAGCGACACAAACGTATTTCCGTCTTTGGGAAGAAAACCCACACTTCAGCTGCTCCCGGCTTTTCCATCACCTCGGTTTGTCGTTTCGCCGCCGACACAAACACGATCCGAACTTTTACGTCTGTGAGCCGAGGGGGAGAAGGGAAGAGTGTCGGAGAAGGAGGAAGAAGACAAACCTCAGCCCACTCCCACATCCCGCTCACAAATCCAAAGAGCAGCGGAGAAACGTCCGGAGAGACGACGGGAGGAGCCGGATCGAAGGACGACACGACGAGCACCAACCACCAGGATTATTTTGAAGAAGAAGAAACGTTTACATGATCCAGGAAGAAATTCATTCGGCTTTAAACTCAGAATAAACCCACTGACTTCAGGATTAAGTTTAATTCTGAATAATCATTTTCATTATTAAGTGTTTACGTGGACTTTTTTTTAAAGCGGAATTCATTTTTATTGTGAATTAAACCATTTTTATTCGGAATTAAAGCTCTCTAAATGTGGCAACTGTGGAATATTCCAGGCAGAGCAGTGGCATATCCATAAAAACAAGGTGAAAATGTTACACAGTGCAGCTTTATAGTGACTACACTGGTGAAGTGATTAGAATTTGCTTAACTGTGATATGAGCTCTTTAGTCTCATTGAAAACTACTGATACATACCAGATAATACGAGAACAGCTTATCTTATAGTAGATATTCCGATTTTATACTCAAGTAAAATGAAGAAAATCATCTTTATTGGTATTTTTAATGGCAAAAACATCAACTCCACATAAACTGTAGATAAAGTTCATTTTATAGGGAACATTTAGCGGCCAAATGTGACAGAGACGGTCCGTGTGACGCTATTTTCTGATGTTATAATGTAGTTTCCTGATCACAAACAGACCTGGAGTTGGGTTTTGTTTCATTCGCACACGTTTAACGCACAAACCCTGCAGATTTAGGCTGAGTTTTTCTCTCAGACACGTACAGGAAGTGGCTCCACTGTGTTTTTACGCTCCGTGCGCGTTCACTAGAATCATTTGGATCATTTCAGTCACGTAATTATCTAACACTACTTAATAAAAGGGAAAAATGAAGCTGTTAACTTGAAAATTCATAATCATTCCGTAATGGTTGACTAATTCTTTTACTAAGAAACAGCAGGAAGGAAGAAGGATGTCGTGAGTTCACCAGAGTTTTACTGTGACTACTGTTTACTAGTACTTCTGTTTAGTTTTGCACAAGGGATTAATCATTTTTGACATCTTTTTTCACCCTGAATCACCTTTTAATCAGCTGAAAAATGAACAATGCTTTCAAACTAGGTCCTATATGAAGCAAAATTGCCCCTTGTGAAGCTTTAAGTCGTGTTAAAATGTTGTTTCCTCCTCAAAAACAGAGCTGGAGGTTTGTGTGAATGAAGCAAAACACAACCCCAGGTCCGTTTGTGATGAGGAAACAGCTTCAAAACAGATCAGAAAATAGTGTCATACGAGTCGTTTTGAAAAAATAAAGCGAAAAAATTCAATATTTAACTGATTTTCAAGTGTTATGATGCTAGAATTTGTATAGTTTATTGCATTAAATTGGCCACAAACTATTGGAACAAAAACAACACCAAAAATACTACGATCTCAAGAGAAAATGCAACAAATAAGGGTTAATTTTGCATGATTTAAATACAATGAATTACTCACAAAAACATAATATTGTAGAAAATGCTTTACAACTATATTTTTTCCAGGTATAATCCAATATTTTCTCAATTTAACCCACAAAACAATCTAAATTCACATTAAAAACTATAATAATGACAACTGGCTGTGCTTTAAGAATGAGAATAATTGACTGTTCAGGTTGGTGGCTCCTTTACAACTAGATTTTTGCCTTTTTTCCATTTATAATCCAATATTTTCTCAATTTAACCCACAAAACAATCTGAATTCACATTAAAAACAACTAAAAACAATAATAATTACAACTGGCTGTGTTTTATGACTATATTTTTGTCTTCTTTTCCATTTATAATCTAACGTTTTCTCAATTTAATCCACTTCAATGGCACAAAACAATCTGAACTCACATTAAAAACAATTAAAAACTATAATAATGACGACTGGCTGTGCTTTAAAAATGAGATTAATTGACTATTCAGGTTGGTGGCTCCTTTACAATTAGATTTTTGTCTTTTTTCCATTTATAATTCAATATTTTCTCAATTTAACCCACTTCAATGACCCAAAACAATCTGAATTCACATTAAAAACAACAATGACAACTGGCTGAGCTTTGAGAGTGATATTTTTCCTATGATTTTCTGCGTGTTTTTACCTGGTAATCCATTTATAAGACAATGTTTTCACAATTCAACCCACTTCAATGGCACAAAGCAATCTGAATTCCCAATAAAACCATTAAAAACTAGAATAATGACAACTGGCTGTGTTTTACAACTATATTTTTGTCCTCTTTTCCATTTATAATCCAATGTTTTCTCAATTTAACCCACTGCGATGGCACAAAACAATCTGAATTCACACTAAAAACAATTAAATACTATAATGACAACCGGCTGAGCTTTAAAAATGAGATTTTCCCCGTGATTTTCTGCAGTAATGTGCGTTTTTACCTGGTGGAAGTGGCCACAAAGTCCCCGTCCAGGAGCCGCAGTTTGCAGAACAAAACTCCGTTCACAAAAGGCACCGCGCTCAGCTCCTCCAGCGTCAAATGCGTCTGGAACTTAAACTTCTTCTTTTTCGCGAAGAAAGCCATGATTTTCACGCCGAAATCCCGCGACGATCAGGCTGCAAAGCGATAAATAAACGTGTAAAAAAAAAAAAAAAAAGCCAAAATTCCGCGTCGTTATTCGGGATGTTTAGCTCGTCGCGCCGCTGATGTCCTTCTTTGGAGACGAACCGACGCGAAAATCTGTAACAACAAAGTGAAAAGCGGGGGGATAAAGTGGTTAAAAGTGAAGGGATCGCGGGGGGAGTGGGTTTATAAAAGAGTTTACACCCACCTGGATTCATTTCTCGTGGCGTGAGCTTCGTCGGTCGCGTTTCTACAACAAATAATGACAGAAAAAAACGGCACTTCGCGTTTTTTTCCTCCGTTAGTTTGACGTTTAAGTGAGGGACTTCCGGTTTGCGCTTCAAAATAAAACCAAAATGTCAAATTAACGAAAAAAGACGCCAAAAATGTCTCTAATGTTGAAATAAAAATAGTTTTGGAGGTATAATTAAGGTGTACATGTAATGTGTATAGTAAAAAAATCGAGTTTATGCCGTTTTAATCAAATATTTAGATGTGTTTTTTAATTGTTTTATTTTTTAAAGGGTTGAATAAATGAAAATAAATGAGTAAAATCACAAACATCTGAAAAACATTTTAATTTATTTAATTTTTATTAAGTATTGTTGCATTTTATTTTTTATTTTTAAAGGCATGGGAACAAAAGTGTTTAGGAATTATTTTATTTTATTAAGGAAACAGAACTTCCGGTGCACACTTTTTAAAATTTTGTTTATTATTATTATTAATTTTTTTCCTTTATTTTAAATCAGTGCTGGCAACACAAAATACATTTTTCAACAATATCAAAAAATATTATTACTATTAGCATTACTTTTTTTTGACTGAGTTCATAATTTTTTTCTTTTTACATTAATAAAATACTAAATACAATATAAATACAATTAAAGAGGTCTTACATTTATATATCTACACATCTGACTGTGCAAAACGATTCATTACAACAGCTTGTTTAGTTTGAATATGGCACAAGATTCTTTTAAATTGCAAAAATTCATTAAGATAAATTTGGAACAAGGGTTTAATATTTGAGAATTTGCATTTATGAATAAACTGTTTAGCTGGTAACAAATGATTACAGAGATAAATATAATTTTAAATATTTAAATGAGTTTATTTGGCTTTAGGAGAGATTGGAAATTTGACGTAATTTGTTCTAATTTTTTTATGATATTAATCGGAAAGTCTTAAAGTGCACTAATTATTTTTAATGGGAGACAGTACAATTACGTAATAATAACGTTTCTTAATATTTTATTTTAACATTTTTTTGTCTTTAAAGTCGACTTCGGGTGGACACTTTTAACTCAAAAAACGATGTAAAAAAACATTAGTACATTAGTCAAACAGCGCTCTCTGGTGGACACATTTATTTTAGCTACGTTAATTACGTGTTAAATACAGTGTCCCTACGTGCTGAATTTTGGTTCGGTTATTAAATTTGCTTATACATATTTTTCCTTCTACTTTTTCCTCTCTGTAGTAACTCAAGTCATTCATATTTTAGCGCTCCTCTCATTTGGATAATTCTTTATTATTTCATTTCGATTATTAATGTATTTACTCTGTTTATTTATAACCACCAGAGGGCAGCAAACACCGACATAACAGTAAAGTGACAGATTTATGTGGAACTATTTTATTTCTCTGTGAATAACCTCATTCTTCTTTAAATTCATCCACAAAATAAAGAATAAAAACATCTTTATTCATTATATATCGTGTGCTCCTCCAGGATTGTGATGTTTTAACACTCACACTGAGATAAAGAAAGAAAGAAACAGGTTTTATTTGTACTAATATTGTGAATAGGCTTAAGATATAAGATATAATTTATAACCAGAGGTGGGAAGTACTGTTACATTTATTGTTTTATTTGTACCTATAGGTACATTTGTTTTGCAGATTCCCACATTTTATATTTTATTCATCCAGACTGAACACAATAAACATAAAATATAAAAACACAATGATAAATAAAGTGTTACAGAGCTCCAGGTTTTGTTGCATAAATAATTCATTCATCACGTTTGGCTAAAAATCACAATAAATATGAACTATATTTATAAATAAAAACACGATTTTCAAAGACCAGGCAGTAAAATCGATGGATAAATAGATCAAAACCTGGAATGAAGCTTCTTTTAAAACGATTTGTTCTAAATCCTGGGACTAAAAGCCTCAGGCCAGAGGGAAGCAGCAGCCAAAATGTTCCACAATATGGCATTAAACAGCTCTACTTTACATTTATTCAGTTACAGGTGGGTTTATATCTGAAAAATAACTATAACAAGAGCTCCTCCAGCGGGGCAAAATACGCCCGTACTTTGAATCATTGTACATAGAATTAAGTTAGAATTTGTCCAACCTAGTTAAAGATGTGTCATTTCTGTTGAAATGAAACAGGAAAATAAACAACTAGAATCTTCTCTCTCCCGTTGCCTAGCAACCGCTGCAGCTGGAACTGTGTGTCACCTTTGAACTTTAAACTTCAAAGCTTTGAAGTCTTTGAAGCTTTGTCTTCATGAAGAGGCAAAACATGTGGGGCATGCGCCGGCATGCGGCAGGGTGGGGTGGGGCATGCGCCGGCATGCGGCAGGGTGGGGTGGGGCAAAGTTGGCCATGTTGGGAAGGTCAAACACCACACAGCAGCTCAGGGCATAACGAGGGATCTCCATGTCCCGCACCTGAGTCCAAACTCCGGTCCTTGCATCAAAACATTCAGCACAACGAAGGGTGCCCAGATTGTACCCGCCTACAACATATAGCTGATTGTCAACAACCTCGATGCCAAAGTTGCTGCGCCCGGTCCACATGTTGGGTAGGGGGCGCCACGTGTTGGTTGCTGGGTTATAGGCTTCAACAGTGTTCAAACGGGAATCCCCATTAAACCCACCAACAGCGTAGATTTCACTGGCATAAGCGATGACACTGAGCCCAGAGCGCATGGTGGACATATCTGCTATCATGGTCCACTGTTCGGTTAGTGGGTTGTAAGTCTCAGCTGATGCCAGGCGATGTTCACAATTAAAACCTCCACAAATGTAGATCTTTCCATTGTACACTGTGCTGCTGGCATTGCTCCTCTGTTTGTTCATAGGTGAAATCATGGTCCACTGATTGGTCACTGGCAAGTACCTTTCGGCTGTCTTCAGACTGTCCAGTCCATTGTACCCGCCTATTGCGTAGATCAATCCATCCAGCAAAGTCACACTAACGCTGCCCCTATGTGAATGCATGGGTGCCATTTCTTGCCACGTGTGAATTGCCAGGTCGTACTTGCAGGTAGTGTTGAGCCAGTGAATGTCGTCAAACCCTCCAATCACGTACACAGATCCATTAAGGAACACTGTGCCGTGATGGGCTCTTGGAGTCCAGTCATCATTAGCCACACCCACCCAGCGATCGGTGCGGTTGTCATAGACTTCAATTCTGTTGGTTGTTCTGTTTTGGCTATAGCCACCAATAACCATAAGCACCGCACTGGGCAGCCTTGGAGTGGCTAGACGAGTGGGGGGCAGGGAGGCATTGTACCTCCTAGCTCTTTCATCCAACATCACCTTTATGATCTTCTCCTCCACAATCTTCCAGTTATGAATGTAGTGGGACAGGTTATATCTATTCATGCACTGAGTGAAGTCATCAACATGGATCAGACCCAGACGGACTTTTAGTAGGAGGTCGGCCAAGTAGTGGTTCCTTTCCTCAGGAGCATGTGCAATCCATCTGATGACTGCCACTAACACGGTGGTCTCCTCCTTCACGTTCAGCCGATCATCATCAATGACTGAACACAGGTCTTCGCTGGAGAGCTGGAAGAACTCTTCAGAGCTGGTCACCACCTCTTCAAATGCTTCAGGACGTATAAGAAGGCTTGTTTCCTCAGCTGGGGGTAGTAGTACTTGTTTGAGATACCCCATACAGTGATGCAGTTACTGGGGGACATTTGCTCCTTCATGACCTGACAGCAGACTTCGGTAATGCCGCTCACATCTAAGTAGTCAGCAGCTATAAAGAGCTCCTGGAGGTTTTCCTGGGTGATGTGCACCACCCCGGTGTAGCAGTAGTCCAGGATAATCTTCATGATATCAGCTGACACATTGGAGATCTCAAACACCTGGCAGTCAGGGCTGGACCAGTTAGTGAAGAGGCTTTTAAAGTATGTGCTGCAGCTACACAGAACCAGTTTGTGTGCTGGGAATTGCACGCCGGCCACGTTGAGCAAAGCATCGCAAAACTTCTGCTCCCTCCTCAATTCCTCGAACACAGTGTTCATGTTTGGTTTTGTATTTGAAAATGGATATCTTTGCACAGAGACATGTCTGTCTCTGTGCCCTCTCACAGTGAAAGTGAAGCCTCTTTCCATCTCTGTCTTTTTATCTTCCATCTCTGTCCTTTTATGTTACGTGCCGTAGATCTGAACTCTCTTCTCAAATGTTCTGCTGCTGAAAGCGAGAACAACCCACATTCTCTGTTTCTTTGAGCTTTGACACATTAAAGCTTTGTAGTGTCTTTAAGTTCTGTTGCTGCGATCTGATTGGTGGAATTCCGATTCTAGAATGTGATGATGTCATACTCATACTCCTACTGCAAGAGCCAGATTTCCCTATTGATTATCCGTCCGTCTGTCTGTCTGTCTGTCCGTCTGTCCGTCTGTCTGTGGACAATTTCTTGTCCGCGCTCTAACTCCACAACCGTCTCACCTAGGAATGTCAAACTTCCAAACTGCACCAACAATTCATCTTTAACTAGGTTTGACAAATTCTAACTTAATTCTATATACAATAATTCAAAGTACGGGCGTATTTTGCCGCTGGAGGAGCTCTTGTTAATCATTGTGTCAAATATCACAAAACTAACCACATTTTAAAGTCATTTTTGATCAAATTGCGACAATTTTCACACAACTAACCACATTTTTAAGTCATTTTTTATCATATTGTGTCAAATTTCACAGACTTAACCACATTTTTTGTAATTTTTAATCATATTGTGTCAAATTTCACGGAACTAACCACAATTTTGCTTTTAATTAATGCCACAGTTTTTTCTTAGCACTGAACAGTCTAGTCACTCTTAAGTCATTTCTTGTACCACTACTTTGTTCGACTTGTGTAATATTAGTTTGAAGTAACGTTAGTTTTATTTAGGTACATTTTTTGGCTCGAACCATCTCTTCAGAATCAGAATCAGAATCACTTTTATTCATCCCCGAGGGGAAATTTTCTTTGTTACAGATGCAACTGACCAAGTCGTTAGAATCAAGTTTCAAAAATAAAATAAGATAAATACAATAAGATAAAAGATAAAAATAGTTCCCTCTTATTACACCTATGAGAAAGTCTCATTTTAATTTAACGTTTGTCGTTCCATTTACATCGTCTTCAAATACTAAATCAGATATTATGTCCCTACAGTTACTCTTTAACTTACTTTTCATTAATTTTGGATCAAACTGTCAGATTTCAAGAACTAACCAAATTTTTAAGTATTTTTTTATTTATCAAATTGGGTCAAATTTTACAGAACTAATCACATTTTTTGTCACTTTTAAGCAAATCGTGTCCAATTTCACAGAACCACATTTTTAAGTAATTTTTGATCAAATTGCATAAAATTTCACAATTCACATTTTCAAGTGATTTTTGATCAAATTGCATTAAACTTCACAGAACTAACCACGTTTTAAAGTCGTTTTTGATCAAATCGTGTCAAATTTCACAGAACTAACCATATTTTTAAGCCATTTTTGATTAAATTTCACAGAACCACAATTTTGCTTTTAATTAATTCCACTCGGCTGTTTCTCATCCATTTTGTTCACTTGCTTCCTCAAAAAAATACATTTGCAGTTTTTCTCAGTCTGTTTACTCTTTAAGTCACTCTCGAGTAATTTCTTGGACTACGACTTGAGTAATATTAGTCTGAAGTAACGTTATTTTACTTAAAATAACGTTATTTTACTTAAGCAGCTTTTTCATTTACAACTATGAGAAACTGATACAGATATAAAAACAAAGACAGAAAAGAGTCAACAGGAAAAATTGCATTTATTCGCATCAGAAATGGTCCATTAAAAACTGTTAAAATACTTGAAAATTTTAATCTTTGTACAACATAATCTGGATTTCACACATTCCCGTCGCTCGGATTAAAGTGCAGTAAGTCGAACACAAACAGCCCGTCATTCGGCAAAGCACAAACGTTACAGTGAAAATATAAATACAAAACAAATAAATAAAAGGTCGTGATGAGGTTTTGAAACACCAGCGCTTGAACCACAGTGAACATTATTGAGTTAAGACGTCTAACACTTTGAAATGAAAGGGCTGGAGACAATAGATCACATCAGTTTCATTACAAAAAAAAAACAAAAAAGTAAATGAAAACAAGGCAAGTTTCGTCATTTTTAAGTTCAGGATCGGTCAAAACGCGACAAATTTGGCTCGTACCTTTAAAATATTGAAATTTCAAGGCGTTTTCTTCATATTTTTAGAAGAAAATGAGGAAAAAAACTTTACCAATTTGACATTTCGCAACTTTTTAAAGACAGTTTTCGTCAAAATTAGATCAATTTACGCTGGAAATGTGCAAGAGAAAACGTTTTAAAGCCTGATTCTTACCTCGAAACCTCACTTGGCCTTCATGAAATTAAACAAAAAAACTGAATGAAAACAAGGCAGGTTTCGTCATTTTTAGTTCAGGATGGGTCAAAATGCGACAAATTTGGCTCGCACCTTTAAAATATGGAAATTTTAAGGTGTTTTCTTCCTGTTCCTCGAAGATTTTTAGAAGAAAATTTGAAAAAAAACTTGACCGATTTGACATTTCACAACTTTTTAAAGACAGTTCTCGTCAAAATCAGATCAATTTCCGCCGTTTTAAAGCCGATTCTGAACTCGAAACCTCACTTGCCTTCGTGAAATCATGACACCCTCAATTTCAACCCTCAAAAATATAAAATATTAGTGTTACAGCAGCAGAGCGTCGTGATTAAGGCCTATTCCGGCCTCGAACGGAGATCCTACCCTTTCCAACGTGCAGATTCCTCCAAAAAAAAAAATCTAATAAATAGAGGCGGAGGGACGAGCCGCACATTCACTCGTGAGGTAAACGGGGAGAGAAGTTTTCAGACTCACCGTTGTGCAAATGGACTTCTCTATGTTGGGATTTCACGCAAGGAAAAAGGGAAAAACCGGGTAAGGATCAACGTTCTCCGCCGTACGTTAAGTCGCTTCTCGTTTATTTGGAACTCCGCTAAACTGACGTGACGATTCTCGACGTTACGACTCCAACAGGCACCGCAGTTTTTTTAGCAACAAGAGCGATTTGGTCCTTTGCGACGTTCACTCGAAGCTTCTAAGTAAAATATATTTATGTATAAATAGCAGCTGCGGAAAGTTTAAACGTTTTTCCGCCGAAACCTGAGCTCACAGAGTCCATAGTTCGTAATATTTCCTTCTTTTTAACTGTAATTCTACGTTAAAACAAAGGCAGATGCCGCCCGGAAAGGGGAAGAACAGCGTTAATGCAGACGGTTAACTGGTCAAGTTGTTGTTAAATGCTTTCGTTTGTCAAAGATGATATAATTTTTCACATTTGAGGGTCAAGTTATGAACAAATGAATAAATGTGTAAAGTAGTTTGTGCTGTAAATTCGAATTCTGGACGTCAAGACATTTTATATGCATTTCTTTTCATTATTTTTGGTCAAATTGTGTTAAATTTCAGACCTAAATGAACAAATTCCCTTTAAATTCCACCTTGCTACTGTCTTTTTTTTGTTTGATATGGATTTTTAGGTCATTTTTGATCAAATTGTGTAAAATTTCACAGAACTAGCCACATTTTTAAGTCATTTTTGAGTAAATTGTGTAAAATGTCACAAAACTAACCACATTTTTAAGTCATTTTTGACCAAATAGTGGACAAATTCACAGAACTAGTCACATTTTTAGGCAATTTTTTTAGGTAATTGTGTCAAATTTCACCAAACTGACCAATTTCACAGTTAATTCCACACCGTTACTCTCCCATTTCGTTTACTCGCCTCCTCAAAAAAGAAAAAAAACTCCATTCTTATCAGTTTTTGCTTGGCGTTCAAGCTCGGACGGCGAGTGAACAAACCCAAACCTGCGGCATCTCCACCTCCCCCCTCGTCCCCACATTCACAGAATGATCCGAGCTCCGTCCGAACCGCAGAAGTCGCCCTCCGGATTCTGGGATACGTGTTGTATTTCAGTCTGCGGGGGTTTTTTTTGGTCAGCGCGACGTGACCCCGAGCTGCGTCTTGATGTGCTCGTACACCACGTAGCTGATGCTCACGGCCGGGATCACTTTGAGGAAGTTGGGGGCGAGTCCGCGGTACAAACCCGACGGCCCTTCGCTCTGCAGGATCTGCCGGAACAAACCCGACATGGAGACGCGGGAGTCGCCGTCGCACGCCGCTGGAGGAGGAGGAAAACAAAAGGGAAAGTTAGAGTTTTTTTCAGTAAAAGAAGAAGAATGTGAGCCAAAATCTGGAAGAAGGTAAAAGACGGCAGTGCGTTTTGATCCAACTTTAAAACTAAAATCACAGGCACCAGAAATGCTTTTGAAACCACGATTATCGCCTCCGATTTCATTTCAGTTGCTTTTACATTTGGCCTTAGCTCAGATACATCAGTTTAAGAAGCAAAATAGATGACAAAAAGATCAAATTCAAACCCCGAACTGCCTCATGGACGATAAAAACCTTCCTCTCGCTATTTATATCTGAAAAACTGTCCCTCCGTGTCTCTTTTAACGCGTTTTGCTTTTATTTATCCGAGTTCGGACCAATTATGCTGCAGAATGTCTGTATCTTCCTATTATTTAATTGCTCTGGGTTTCTCCTCTTGTACACAGGGGTCAGATCTGTGGAGAGGCGTCTGAACGGACGTTTTACGAGGCGTTTTGAGCAGTAAAAACACCGATAACTGAGCAAATGCAAGACACGATTAATAAAGCGATTTTAAGTTGCTTGGTGCTTGGTTAAAAGTATAATATGGATATTTTTTAAAGTGTATGTGTGTGTGTCGGGTTAGGGGTGGGGAGCTTTGTTGTTTTAGGTCTTGTTTTTTATGTTTATTACTGTATTTTGTTTAATTTTATATTCTAAAACTCTGTAGGAAATCTGTATTGACAGAGATCTCGTCACATCCGCAGTTCGGACGGAAGAGAAACAAACGACATTCTAAGCAATGACGCAGATTCCTGACGTTCCGACCTCATTTGGAGGCTGCGTTCTCACCTTGCGCCTGCATCCGAGTGCGGACCAGAGCGAGGGGGTAGGAGGCGAGCTGCCCGCAGGTGGAGGAGACCGTCCCGCAGGCCAGAAGCAGCACCACCCCGGGGTCTGAGGAGCTGGAGCCGTACTGCTGCAGGTAGTGGTTCTTCAGCGTCTGCAGCCAGGAGATCACGTTAGTCAAACATCAGTAGGAGGATAAAAAGAGCAGGACAGGGCTGGTGGGGCTGTGGTTTCTCACCTCGTAGATGGCGAGGTCGATGCCGGCGTAGGGGATGATTCCCAGCATGTTTGGGACGTATCCTTTGTAGAATGCGGAGAGACCTTCTGCTCTGAAGATCTGTTTGGCGCAGTCTGAGATCCCGGAGTACTGCCCCGTTTTACGCAGGGCCAGACGAGTCTTCAGCACCTACGGAAACAACACTCCAGAATTTACAAAGAATCCTCTGCTAAACGTACCAAAAATATAAACTAACACCCGAAGACCTACGAGGAATATGTTTCTATAACCGCAGAACTTTCTAACGGTAAAAGACAGAAACGTCCTTTTCCCCTCTGAAAGTGCAGACATAGAGGTTTCCGTACATTTCTGCGGCTTTATCCTACGTCACACTCACGCTGTGTGATGACGGGAGCAAAACGAGTGTCCAACAGGAACTTTGTTTTCCCCAAACTCATGCGCTCCGTCCATTTTGATGGAGCCAAACTTTGCCAAAGAGTGAAGTGAGTCAAGATGGTCGACTCCTCTGACTGTGTGTGTTTATAACGAGGGAAAAAGTCGCTCTAAGTGGAGTTAATTCTCACACACATGGAAAATGACACATCTTGGTGTGTGTAATTGTGCATCTCTTTCTATTTTTATTTAAAGGTTTATTTCAGTCCAAATGAACAAATCCAAATGTAATTTCCACCCTGGAAATGCAGAAGTGCTGTGGCTCTGGCCCTGGACCTGACAGGAGCTGTTTCCAGGACTGGACCAGGAAAGTCATGGAGCCACTGCACTTTTTTTGTTTTTAGGGCAATAAGGAGATTTTTAATTTACTTACAGACTTGAGATTTTGCATTTTTGTAGCTAAGGCCCTAAATTAAGCATTTTTTATGTCTAAAAAGTTGTTTCTACATGTTTGCTGTGGGTTTTGTATAAAAGAGTGTGAATTTTATTTTCTGTTTTTTTTTTTTTGTTAATCTCTATTTCTGGTCCTGTAGCTTTTCTCACAGCCTCATGACACAACTACAGCAGCAGATTGTGAAATAACAGGTTGGACTGAACAAAAGGAGGTAGAACACTTCATTAGGGGGAAAAGGGGCAGTTTTAAAAGCAAAACTAAGAAGAGAAATGTACTAAAATTGCCCTCAGGTCTTCGGGGATTACAGAATCAGAGTCATATTTCCGGTCGTACCTCCATGGGGTAGATGGAGCTCTGTGCGATCACTCCGGCCATCGACCCGGCCACGAAACGCTCAAAGATGCTCAGAGTCTCCTTATCGCTGCCGATCAGCCTCTTAATCTGAAACACAAACACAAAAAAAATTAGACCTTCACAGAAAAAAGAACGCGAGAAGTGGAGTAGATTTTGTCTGCGTACCTGTTCGTAGGCCATGAACTTGAGCGCAGACTCGGGCGCGATCTTCAGCACGTTGACGCCGTTTCCCCTCCACAGGGAGCGAGAGCCGCCCTCCCGGATCATCTGCGTCAGGCCGCTCATGATGCACATGTTATTGGACCTGGAGCCGTACACCTGGAGCACAAACAAAGAGACACGGGTTTAACATCCAACACACCCTAGTTTTCCAGGTTTTAAGGCTTCAAGACACTAGTTTTCCAGGTTTTAAGGCTTCAAGACACTAGTTTTCCAGGTTTTAAGGCTTCAAGACACTAGTTTTCCAGGTTTTAAGGCTTCAAGACACTAGTTTTCCAGGTTTTAAGGCTTCAAGACACTAGTTTTCCAGGTTTTAAGGCTTCAAGACACTAGTTTTCCAGGTTTTAAGGCTTCAAGACACTAGTTTTCCAGGTTTTAAGGCTTCAAGACACTAGTTTTCCAGGTTTTAAGGCTTCAAGACACTAGTTTTCCAGGTTTTAAGGCTTCAAGACACTAGTTTTCCAGGTTTTAAGGCTTCAAGACACTAGTTTTCCAGGTTTTAAGGCTTCAAGACACTAGTTTTCCAGGTTTTAAGGCTTCAAGACACTAGTTTTCCAGGTTTTAAGGCTTCAAGACACTAGTTTTCCAGGTTTTAAGGCTTCAAGACACTAGTTTTCCAGGTTTTCCAGATTTCAAGACACTAGTTTTCCAGGTTTTCCAGATTTCAAGACACCCTAGTTTTCGTGATATTCCAGCATTCAGCACACCCTAGTCTTCCAGATTAAGACCCCAATTTTCCAGAATTCAACTCACCCTAGTTGTGCAGGTTTTTCAGATTATTACATCCTAATTTTCCATCTTTCAAGGCACCTTTGTTTTTCCAGAAAAACATCCTCGTTTCCCAGGTTTTCCAGATTAACACCCGAGTTTTCCAGACGTCTATTTATTCCAATTAAAGTAACAAGTATAAAAAGTAAAAGTACTATACTTAAGGACACATTTTAGGCATCTGTACTTTCTACTCCACTACATTTTGTGTACTTTTCTTTATGGTGTGAGAATTGCTGAAATGACGTTTTATTTAATTGTTTTTTTTTAAGCACATTTAATTTGAGACCACGCCCCAACTTTTAGCAAACCAAAAACACAAAAATCCGATAGAATCCCTGAAAATCCACAAATAAATCTGTAAATTCTTTATCAAAATCACATCATTCTTTAATCGTTCTAAAACGTCTGAGATTTTTTCATGCGATACTTTTACTCGAGTAACTTCTTGCCCTTGTATCTGTACTTTTCCTTAAAATGAGTCCTTCATTCACCACTTCATAGTGACTAAGCCTTAATTAACCTCATAGCAGATCTTATGACGGAGTTAATAAAACACCAGAGGAATGTGAAGTTAATCTGTAGCTTTGTAACGGTCATTTTGCAGAAACGTCCTCAGAACATTAAATTCAGTGACCCAGAAACTGCCGCTTTACGACTTTACTGATAACACACAGGAGGTTTATCTTTGTTCTAACACGGCTCCTCCTTTTCCACGGAAACATGTCTGAGCTCAAGACTCCGGATTACACAACCCGGAATTACAGCCCGGTTTAATATTCCCGAGAAGTGTGAAGATAAAACACAATAAAACGAGAAAAGGAAGAGCAAAAAACAGCGATAAAACGACCTTCACAGTTCGATAGTCGCGGAGTTAAAAAGCTGCACTGTGTGACTTTTCGGTTGGGCGTCCGTCACCTGCTTGTTTCCATGGATACGTCATTGCTCTGTCCAGAATGTTCCACAGTGTGACATTAAACAGCTTTACCGACCACAAAAAGTATTAAAAGATGGCAAAAAAGGTGATGAAAAACTAAAAACGTGCATTGTAATTCTTTAAATAAAACCGTTTACACTTATTCTTTATTATTTTATTGTGTTTTTAGACATTCTAAGTTCATTTTAAAACTTTTATTATTTGAAAAATGAACATTGCAAGTTTCATTTTGTTTTTTAATTCGCTTTTTGGCATATTTAAAATGTTTTTATTAGTGACAATCTACTCAATATTTCTATTAAAAAGGTGCATTTTGTAACTTGGAGATGCTATAACTCTGTCTGGAATGTTCCGCAGTGCGGCATTAAACCTTTTTATCGTCATGGAGACCAAACCGGTCCAAGTTACGGGTCAGATCTGTGGAGAGGCGACCCCGCTCACAGTGAAAAATCCCTGTTTTTCTAAGTATTTTTGAGCTGTAAAACCACCTGTGATTGAATAAATGTAAAGTAGAGCTGTTTAAAGCCACACTGCGGAACATTCCAGATTGCAGAGTAGTGACGTATCCATAGAAACAAACAGGTGATGGACCTCTAACCAAAAAGCTACACACTCCAGCTTTAAATGCAAGGAATTAATAAAAAACCCAATAAAAACTTCATTATAATCCGGAAATATCTACATTTTTATTTATATTTTTTGAATGTTATATTTAAATTAGTCTAAATAAACATTCCAGCCAGAGCAATGACGTATCCATAGAAACAAGCAGCCAACCAAAAAGTTACAGTGTAACTTTTTTTTTTTTAAACTGCAAAAACCTTTCAAATAAGGGTATAAAGTGACATTTTTTGCGATTTTGGTTCATTTTAGTTGGGTTTTTGTATAACACCAAATGAGAATAAAAAAATAAAATAAATAAATAAATAAAAATACAAATAAAAAAATTTAATACAAAAATATATAAATAAAAATGTATTTATTTTTTAATGAATAAATAAAAAATAAAAAAAAATAAAAATGATTAAGTGACATTTTTTGCGATTTTGGTTAATTTTAGTTGGGTTTTTGTATAACACCAAATGAGAATCCACTTCAGGAAACGTACAAAAGTATTTTAGAAATTTTTTGGTTTGATTTTCATAATATTATCCAAGTATTTGTTGCGGATATTAATTTTTAAAAACAGATTAGGCCGCTTCTCTCACTGTCCTCATCTCGTCTGAACACAAAGTCCCGAAGCCAAACTGGGGCATCGCGTTTTCACCTTTCGACTCCATAAAATAAAAATTACAACAGGCCAAAGGGCCCCGAGTCCAGGCGGTGACGCACGGCGGGTTCAGCGACTCCAGGTGACGCGGTGCGAAAAGGCGGCGGCAAAACGGAGCCGCGCGATTGGACGAGCCCAGAGTCCGAACTATGGCCCAGTTGGACGGAGGCAGAGGAATTATTTACAGACTTATGGTAATCGATAAAACGAGCGTTGAACAATGAGTCTGGAGATTACGGGAGCACTGGAGGTATGATTATGGAGGAAATGAGTTTGCAGGAATGAAGCTTTACTAATATAAATTTTTTCAAATTTTTATTTAGACGAATAATTTAAATATCATATTATTGTTATACGTTATTGTTTAAACAACATTTTAAAAATATATACATAAAAATATTAAAAATGTACATATTTTTTGATTATAAAGATATTTTTTATTCATTTCTTACTTGCATTTAAGTTTTATTGAGGAAATGGAGATTTTTTGAAAAAGAAAACAGCAGTAATGAAGCGTTACGGATATTTTTTTTCTAATTTTTATTTTTTTTATTTAGACTAATAATTTAAGTATCATAAAATTAAAATATATATACATAAAAATATATAAATAAAATGATTAAAAATGTACATATTTTTTATTATAAAGTTATTTTTATTTATTTCTTACTTGCATTTAAGTTTTATTGAGGAAATGGAGATTTTTTTGGAGACGCAAACTGCAGTAATGAAGCTTTATTATTCATTTGTTTTTTGCATTGTGTAACTTTTCTGGTGTTAATTCTTTTTTTCCCTCCATGGAGATGCTATCGACTAGTCTGGAATGGTCTGCAGTACGGCATTAAACCTTTTTATCGTCAAAGAGCCCAAATCAGACCAAGTTACGGGTCAGATCTGTGGTGAGGCGACCCCGCTCACAGTTTTTCTTGGTATTTTTGAGCTATAAATCCACCTGTGAGTGAATAAATGTAAAGCAGAGTTGTTTAAAGTCACAGAGAAATGACGTATCCATAGAAACAAACAGGTTTTAACACAAGAATCACATGTATTTCAGTACAGACTGGTCTAATGTCGGTGTGTGACTCGAATACTTGTCTAAATGTAAATCTTTTCTTCCGTTTTAAAGCGTTTTTGGATTTCAGTTTCTCCGAGCGTCAAAAGCGAAAGGTCGTCGTGACCCCGTGTCGCACCATGACGTCGCTTCGCACATATTTGGTTTAGTGCGGCGGGGTTCGGTTGCAAACTTTGGACGTCAGGGATGCCAGTTTCAAAACGTTCGAAAAACACGCTATTTATTCAGTGTGTCGCAACAGTTCATTAACCCAAAGACTCGTGACATCACAAATATTGCAAACATGTGGTGAGATCTGGACCTTGGGCACAGCGTCAAATCTACTGCCAATATCCAAACATTCGAGGTCAAATGAGAAATCTTCAAATAGAAGAACTTAAACTATGGTTAAAAGGGTCTATACTAAAATAAAATACACCAATTTAAAAAAAAAAAAAAAAAAAAAAAAAACACAAATAAAATAAAAATTAATAATCAAAATACAAATAAAATAAACAAATAAAATAAATAAATAAATAAATACATACAATAAAAAAAATAAAAAAATGAATAAAAATAAAATAAAAATGTACACTGACACAGCAACAGCTCATTTCTCCTTTGTCCCTGCAGAAGTATTACAAGAATGTCGATACTTTTAAGAGTTC
Source organism: Odontamblyopus lacepedii (assembly GCA_034769755.1). Classification (NCBI taxonomy): domain Eukaryota; kingdom Metazoa; phylum Chordata; class Actinopteri; order Gobiiformes; family Gobiidae; genus Odontamblyopus; species Odontamblyopus lacepedii. The sequence continues at coordinate 39,123,372 of CM068358.1, forward strand.
CCGTTCTCCAAAACTGCTTCTACTTCTGCTCTACGTTCAAAACATTCAATTTCCTGCACGAGTTTTACCTGCATCATGACTTTGAGGCGATCCAACGGCGCCGTGCACGTCCTGGACACGGCTCCGGCTCCGCCTCCGGCCACCAGGTGTCGCCACCACATCCCCGTCTGCTTCTCCTCCAGCGTGAACTCGTCCGGCACCAGCAGGTTATCGCCCACGTCGAAGATCTGAGCGAGACACGAAAACGTTCAGTACAAACACGTCGAAGATCTGAGCGAGACACGAAAACGATCAGTACAAACACGTCGAAGATCTGAGCGAGACACGAAAACGATCAGTACAAACGCGTCGAAGATCTGAGCGAGACGCGAAAACGATCAGTACAAACACGTCGAAGATCTGAGCGAGACACGAAAACGATCAGTACAAACGCGTCGAAGATCTGAGCGAGACGCGAAAACGATCAGTACAAACACGTCGAAGATCTGAGCGAGACGCGAAAACGATCAGTACAAACGCGTCGAAGATCTGAGCGAGACACGAAAACGATCAGTACAAACGCGTCGAAGATCTGAGCGAGACACGAATTTTTTTATTTTTTTTATAATTTATTTGTATTTTTTATTTATTTTTGTAATTTATTTGTTTTGTTTTTTCATATCATTTTTTTTTTTTGACAAATAAAATGATAAGAAAACATTTTAAATTTGGTTGAAATCAGGTTTAAAGTATGAGAAAAATTCTCTGTAAATTGTGTTGAAGTTTTGGACATTTTTAAAAAAAATTTCTACTTTTGTTTCCCAAATTGCTTCTCGATTGGTGTAAAAACTATAATTTATATGAACAAAAGGTATCATTTCACCAACGTAAAGGTGCATCGTGTAATTTTCCTGCTCGTTTCTATGGATACTAGTGCTGCCGCGATTATTCGACGTTGTCGACGTAATCGATTATGAAAATGAGTCGACTACAATTTTTTTGGTCGAATATTCGCCTTTATTTATTTTTGGTCTCAAACGGCTCGTCCAGAGACCTTTTGCTTGCCTGAGATCAGGTATTTCCCCTCCACACCACTAGTCGTACTACACTCGAGGCCGACACCGGTGCGGCAGGCAGCGGCTACACCCGAGGCGGACACCGGCGCAGCTAACAGCGGCTACACCCGAGGCGGACACCGGCGCAGCTAACAGCGGCTACACCCGAGGCGGACACCGGCGCGGCTAACAGCGGCTCCACCGAAGCGGACACCGTGCTGCGGGCAGCAACTGCGCCCGAGGCCGACACCGGTGCTGCTGACAGCGGCTACATCCGGGGTTGACGCCGAGGTGGCTAACCTCGGCTTCACCAAAGTCTAACAGCAGTGGTAAATAATGGCACCGCCAAAGAAAACAAACTTGAGGAAGTATTTGCCGTGCGCACTCTGCTGGCTGGTCTCTCTCTTTCTCGACCACGACCACGATGCATGAGGTATTGAGCATACCGTTGCATATGCTGCTCGTGCAAACTCGTTAAATTGTGTGTGCATATCGTTGTTCAACATTGTTGAATGAGCACACACAACAGACATAACAGCAATAACCTTTGCAACTCGCACGCACAGCACACACAAGGTAAAATCTAACACACACACTTGTGTGTGTTAGAACCGCTTTTTTTTTTATTAGTCGTTTAGATTAGTCGACTAATCGAAAAATTAGTCGAGAGATTAATCGTTAGAAAATTAGTCGTTAGTGGCAGCACTAATGGATACGTCATCGCTCTGCCTTCAATGTCCCACTGTACGGCATTAAACAGCTCCACTTTACATTTATTCATTATTTACAGCTCAAAAATGCCTACAAAAACAGACGTTCTGACTGAGCGGCGTCGCCTCTCCGCAGATCCGACCCGTAACTTGGTCCGGTTTGGTCTCCATGGCGATAGAAATGTTTAATGCCGCACTGCTGCACTTTAACCTAAACTTAACTCTCTGGCGCGCTGCATTTGGGCGTCTCGTATCAGAAACACAAGCACGACCGGCGTCACCAGAATGTACAAAATGGCCGCCCTTTCGCCTTATATAACCGATCAAACTTTTTTACTGCTTTGGCCTATTTATCGGCGGGTACATCCCGTTTTCAGAGCAGGGGCCCTGGTTTATTTCGGTCGGGATCGCGGTGTCTCCTGACGCTCGTGACGACAGCGATCCGACGGGAACGAGATCAGGTTTAAATAGCTCCTGCCTCCATTTTACATAACGGTGTCGCGCCAAATCCCCACACGTCAGGAGGGATCAGAGCGTCTCCGGGGCTTTAATGAGGCGCAGGAACGAGCAGGAAGGGTAAATGTGCCAGATTAAAGCTTAAATCTTTAACTCTGGTGCCTGCCAAGTCAGAATGAACGCAGGGGGCAGTTCCAGAGGTAAAAATCCCATTATTTTTAAGTGGAAATATTAAAGAAAGCATTTTTGAACTGAATTACTATGACCCATTTTTAGTAATTTAGTTTTTTTCCCCCCTCTCTTTTTTGTATTTTAATATATATATTTTTTCGTTTTATTTATTTTTATTATTATTTGGATGTTTTATTATTTATTTTTTGGCCTTTAGGTTTAAAATTTAAAGTTCATGGTGCAAGCGCAGTTCCAGGGGTAAAAATCCCGTTATTTTAAAGTGGAAATATTAAAGAAAGCATATTTGAATCGTATTACTATGATCTATTTAGTAATTTTGTTTCATCTTTTTTTTTTTACTTTAATGTAATTTTTTTGTTATATTTATTTTTATTATTTAGATATTTTATTATTTTTTTCACCTTCAGGGTTCTGTTAAAAAGGCAACACTGAGAATTTTTTTTTATTCAAAAAAGTTTTAATATTTGGTTTTAAATTTGTTTAAAGTTCTTCAAACGCAGTTCCACAGGTAAAATTCCCATTAATTTTAAGTGTAATAATTAAAGAAAGCATTTTTAAACTGTATTACTATGATCTATTTGTATTAATTTAGTTTATTATTTCTTTTATCATAATTTTTATTTTAATAATTATTTTGTTTTTTTTTGTTTTGTTATATTATTATTTAGATGTTTTATTTGTATTTATTTTTTGTGTTTTATTTTATTTATTTTTTCCACCTTCAAGTTTCTGTTAAAAAGCAACATCTTTAGTTTTTTCCCCCACATTCAACAGTTATATTTGTTTATCACTATGGAAACAGCAGTAATTTTTCATTATTCTGAACCCATATGGATATTTCTGCCACTTATTTCATTTCTAAATGTAAATAAAGCTATAAAATAGATGCAAGACTGTTGAATCCAATAGTGTCACAGTCAAACAACTCGCCATTTAAGTTTTAACAACAACTTTAAGCCAGAAAATTAGTAAAAATTTGAAAAGTTGGTGTAAAATGTAAAAAAAAACTTGAGAAATGTCAAAATATTTGCTTAAATATACTGATAAAAAACACTGAGGCCAACTTGTCTTCTACATTTCCATCATTTTCAGTCATTTTTTACCATAATTCTGCCCAAGTATAAGTGTTTACCAGGGAAAATGAATCAGGAATGGAGATAAACAGTGGGTAAACAGAAAAGTTGGAATACAAATAGTCTTGGTTAAATGTTACCCGGAAACCAATTAAATCACCGCCCTCACTCACCGTAGAATGCTTCCAGTAGAGGATGATCTCGGGGATATTCTCCGTTTCCTCCACGGCCACGGCGCAGTTGCTCCAGTCTTTGCTGCTAATCGTGATCAGGCCGTTCTTGTCCATGCTGAAGACGCAAAACAAAACCGAAAAAACAGCTCTTACTCACTGTCGCCGCTGGATTCTTTCGAGATTAAATCATTTCGAGTCGGGTTTTTTTTTTCTTTACCTCGCCAGCGCCTTTTCGGCTTGTTGTAGAGAAACGTGGACTCCGAGGTCGCGGAGGGACTGTACGAACTCTTTGGGGTCAACGTAACCTGCGAAACAAGAGAAAGTCTAAATAAAACGATCGAAAGTAAAACCAAAAACGTCTCAGCCAGTTTCTAATCGTTCGTCTTCGGGTTGATTTTCAGTTCCTGGGTTTGTTGAATCTTCGCTTAAAGCCGCAGTGCTTGATTTTTACCAACTTAAAGTGATTTTAGCAGTGTTTATTTTGCTTAAATCTGACTTGGAGCCAAGTTTTCGTCCTGGTTTAGACTTCTACAAGACTCATACCCTAAGAAACAAAGGCAAACGATGAACCCAGGCTCCTACTTTCCACTAGAATCTTTATCTTTCTGGGTGCCCAAAGGCGGTTTAACCAACTCCTTAACATTCCAGCGATTCTTACCTGCGTTTTTCTTGTCGAAACTCTTCACCACCAGCTTCAGGTCCTTCTCGTAGTCCTGGAGATAGTGGACGAACTCCTCGAAGTCCAGCTGACCGTCCGCGCCGCTCTCCTCCGCTCGGACCGATTTCTGAAGACAAAAAAAAACAAAAAACGTGAAAAATCAATCACAAAACGTCCCAAAACGTAAAACAAACGGTGACGCTCGCAATAAAGTAGTGGGTGGTACGACTAATACCTTTACGGTCATGATTATACTGCAAATATTTGAGTTTTAACGAGTCAGAGCGACAGTTTAACAAAAAATTACAGTCTGAAAAGCTGAAAACGCACCGTCAGAAATGTAAAAACTTTGCCAACTTGTTTGAGAAACGTCTGGCAAATAGACCAAGGTCAACTTATCTTCAATTTCTCAACATTTTACCCATTTTTACTATAATTCTATTGCTAACTCGGCTATTTAACACCTGAGATTTTCACACTGTGTAACATTTAGCAGCCGAACACTCGCACCATTTATCCTTTGAGCTCAAAATAACTCTCAGGACGTTCTTCTCTGTGTCGCATTTGAGTTTTAACAAGTCAGAGCAACAAAATCTAATAAAAATTGCACTGAAATAGAAAAAAAAAATGGCAATTAGTTTGAAAAATATTAACAAAAATACTGAAGTCAACGCATCTTCTATATCTGAAGCTTGGATTTTGAAATGACGGTCGTAATTTTCCTGACATTTCCGCCATTTTTACTAGAATTTTATCGCTTTGTGTGTCAAATCATTCACAGTTCAACCTTTTAACACCTGGCATTTTCACACCGTATTGAATTTAGAAACTACACGCGCACAATTTACCCCTTCGAACTAAAAATAACTCCCAAAAGCTGTTATCTATTGCGTGGTTGAACTTGGTGTAATAGGTCATTCTAGTGTTTAACTCCTGACATTTTCCACACTGTGTATTTAACAATTTGCCCTTTGAGCTCAAAATAACTCCTGGGGTGTTAGTCCATCTGTCGCCATTTGAGTTTTAACAAGTCAGAGCAACAATTTAACACAACAAAATGTCAAAAAAAAAAGTAAATTAAGTTAAATTAAAAGTAAATTAAGTGCCAATTTGTTTGAGAAATGCCCAAATAGTTGCATAAGCATTGTAGAAGAAAAAAGAGAGTCAATTTTTAATATAATTCTATTGCTTGGTTGGATTTTGCAAACAAAAAAAATAAAAAATGCACTGAAAAAATGAAAATAAATAAAAATAAAAGGCGATTACATTGAGAAATACTGACAAAAATACTGGTGTCAACTCATCCCCTATATCTGGGACTAGGACTTTGAAATGATTAGCATAAAAAATAAAATTGTAAATATAAAAATTAATTAAAAAAAGTTTTAAAAAAAGCTAATTTGTTTGAGAAATGCCCCAAAATAAAAAAATACATTAAATTTTTAAAAAATCTGAAAAAAAGTTAATATAGTTTAAAGTTTAATATAAAAAATAAAGTTTAATAAAGTTTAATATAATTCTATTGCTTAATTGGATTTAGCAAGCCAAAGTAACAGTAAAAAAAATTAAAAATGCACTGAAAAAATGAAAAATAAATAATTGTGTGTAAAATGGGGGTGTCCAAACTTTTTTCATCCGGGGCCACATATTAAAACGGAGAAGTGTGAGGGTCAATCGAGGGTCAAAACAGTGAGTAATTTAAATCTGTGCTTTTATCACAGGTTCAAACGACCCTCCAGACCTTTGTTCAGGCTCAGACCCTCAAAAGGAAACACGACATTTGCTTGATCGAGGCAGATTTTAAAAACGTGCAGTAAAAAGTACAACTTGCGGTAGTTTGGACCAATTCACCTGGAAGCCCGAGGGCCAAAACGGTTCATCTGAGGGCCACATTTGGGCCCCGGGCCACAGTTTGGACATGCCTGGTGTAACAGGTCACTCACGACTGTCCAGTTTAACTCCTGACATTTTCACATGATATAATATTTTAAAACCGCACACGCACAATTTGCCCCTCGAGCCCAAAATAACCCCCGAGGTGTTCTTCAGTCTGCAACCAGAGTCGGCTTCCCCCGTAAACTCTAAACATTTACAGTGTCGCCCCGTCCCCCTGAAGAATCCTGGCCCGAGGTCCGGCCCCGGGAACCGAACCCCCGGGTCACAGGTCCAGGGCTGGAGGCTCCGGTCTCAGCAGGTCTGGACTTGGCCCCGTTTGGAGGCCAGACCGGATTAAACTAAACTCAGGAAGTCTGCCAACGAGGTCACCAGGGGACGCCGTGGCTTCTGAAAAAGGTACGCTATGTAACTTTTTCAGCGGGGGGCCCGTCGCCGGCTTCTGTTTCTACAAATACGTCACCGCTTGGGCTTTAAAGTCCCGTAGTGGGACATTAAACAGCTTCTACTTCACGTTTACTCAATCACAGGTGGTTTTATAGCTCAAAAATGCCTACAAAAACAGGCGTTCTGACTGTGAGCGGTGTCGCCTCTCCGCAGATCTGACCTGTAACTTGGTCTGGTTTGATAGAAAACTGTAATAAAGCCATACTGCGAAACATTCCACCACCTGCAAAACATCTAATTGCAAGAATCTAGGGTTGGGCTATGAGTAAGAGGTATGAACTTTAAGGCATTTCCTCCCTGGTGTTGTAATAATTTCAGTTTTTGTTTATTTATGTCTTAGTAAAAACTCATAAATGTCTTTAAATTTACCCTTAACATACAGGCACAAGTTTTAATCTTTTTGTCTTTTTTTTTCCCCTAAAGGTGACCTTCAAACCAGATGACTTTCCTGGCGAGATTAGCAATAAACCTTTGCATTTACACCGCGCCCAAGCTGATAACTGATAAATATTACTGATTAGAGCTTTATTCGATTAGAATTCTATAAATGTACAGCCCAACATTTGTCAATACCGACTTATTAACTAGGGACGGGTACATTTTACACGCAATTTAAGTTGAGTTTTTGCGACGTGCCCATTTTCACGCGTTAAATTAGCATCTTTAAAGGGTTGTCCTGTCGCTTTTCTACATGCGTCTTATTTTTATTAAATTACATTTTTTATTATTTAAAAGTGCCACAAAAACATAAACGAGTCCATTTCTCCACAGTTCTGACCTGTAACTTAGCCCTGTTTGTTGTGTCAATGGAGATAAAGTTAAGGAGTTAAATTAAATGCCAAACTGTGCCACACTGTAGGACAAAACTATGACCTACATGGAGTCTACAGGATCCTCTAGCAAAAAAGTTACGCAATGCACCTTTAGGATGACCTCGCAGCGTTCATTTTGCTCATAAATCGTCCGCGTAACAGCCCGTGTGAAGGCGTGGGCCCCTCCAGGTTTTTTACAGATTTCACAAGCGCCTCTAAAAAGAAGAACGAATGACTCCAAAGGGTGAAACGGATGCGTTTAACTCCAGATAAGAGCAAATGTGGGACTTGAGATTAGACACCGAGAGCCTAAACTCAGCCTGCGGGGGGCCCCGCGTCGTTTTAAAAAGGTGCATTCTGTACCTTCTCTTCCAGGAATGTCCCGCAGTGTGACATTAAGCAGCTCTAACTCACGATTATGCAATTACAGGCGGTTTTATAGCTCAAATACCTGGAAAAAAAATGTATTCTGACTGTGAGCGGGGTCGCCTCTCCACAGACCCGACCTTTAACTTGGTCTGGTTGGGTCTACATCAAGATAAAAAGGTTTAATATTGGTCAGTTTGATTTATTTTAATGCCAAGATAAGAATTCTGACTAAAAATCAAGAGTAAAAATTCCAAATTGCAAGCAGGAGTAGCACGGAAGGTTGTGGTACACCATTTCTGGAAAAATGTAATGGAAAAAGAAAGTTTTTATTGCATTTGCATTATAAATTTAATGATCACAGATACATTAATTCAGAACCTAATCACAACGATGCCTGTACATCTAATCAGGGCATTTCTTATCAAAGTTGTTCCTGAAGCACACAGTTTTTACAAGTTATGATAAGAATATGAGTTTATCTACTATTATCGTAACTTCAGAGCAAACACAGTGCGACCCGGATTGCAACACGTCCTTTTCTTTGCATAAACCACAAACTGGGGATTTGTGTCGTCTGCCGCCTGTAAACGGACACTTCAAAGTCGGTGACGGGGCATCGGGATCAAATTACCGCCGTCTGCTCCAGAAAGGACAAACCCCCACCCTCCACTTCTCTCCAAACACTACTGTATTATGATTTAAGACACCGGTTCTCCTGGGAACTTATTTAATCAAGTCTGCTCTCCAGAAGGTCACGACTTTACAAAATAAAAGATTAAAACAATCAATAGAGCCTGTCCAAACCCAATGACGTATGGATTTTCAAATTAAAAGAGAAGCAAATCATCAAAATTAGACTAGGATTAAACATTCCTGGACATTTTTTTAGACATTTTCCCCTCAGATTTTGCACAATTTGCCATTCGCGACCATTCAAATTATGATTTCGTTAAGTGTGTGATTAATTTTTAAGACCTAGTGTGGCATTGAGAAGCCCCTTACAAAACAGCTGCGTCAACACAGTGGAACACATTGTATAAGACCTGACAGTGAACACCCCCGACCTGCTTACGCCAAGAAAACGGAAAATTCCTCAGTCTTAAGCCACACATTCTACATTTCAACGCATCAATTAATATTTTAAATCATCGGCGGGCAGGAATTTTCAATAAAACAGCTAATTTTTTGTAAAACTTATTGTAAGGAGAGATTTTAACCCAAAACCATGTAAGAAAATTTGGAAAAAACCCCATTTAGGTTACAACTTCAAACTGTTAGTTCAATTATGGTGCAGTGGATAATGTTTTCCAATACAACTTGCAAGGAAAATGACATTAATGCATCCATTTAGATACTTTTTGGTGGTTAAATTCTACTTCTACTTTAAATTCTACTTACAAACGACATTAATGCATCTATTTAGACACTTTTCCAGGGTGGAATTCTACTTAAAAATTTACCAAACTCATTTCACAACCATATTAGCCCAAAAATTCTATATAGCAACAAAATCACTGCATATTTGAAGCATTTTGGTGTAAACTTTGCTCAAATTGAATAGCAAATCCCCTTGATAGAATCCACAGCGCAGCAATGACATCATTAAGGCATTTTTTCAGCTCAAATGTCAGACTTTAACATCCAAATTTAGCACAAATTAAGAAACACTAGACTTCCTGCATGCAAATTCCCCTTCTGATTTCGTGCAATGATAAAACCGCACAGAATCACACGACTGCGGTTTTTTGGAGGGCAGATCTAGATAATTCCGCACTCAAGCTTTATTCACACGATCAAAACCCACACGCAATCCATTGTGCAATGTAAATTCGTGGGAAAAATCTGGTTTGTCCTGAGCGTTTTTACGTTGAATACCAGAAATGATGCAATAGATTAAAACCCCTAAAGGGGAAACGATTTTTTGTACAATCCGTGAACTAGCGTAATTTTTGAGACATTAAACCTCTAAAATCGCAATATTTTTTACTTTTTTACAATTTACTTGATAATTTTGTCATGCTGTAACACTTTTAAGTGGGTATTTTACGTTGACGGCGCATTCATTCATAACGAGGAATTTTCTCGTAGACTGCGCGCCAACGTAAAAAGTCACAAAACACAACTTTTTGCATGCAATCGTTACAAACAAGCAACTTTAAGCGATCGATCTGTCAATTAATTAATCGTTAAACATATTTTGGAGCCAAAAAGTCACTTTTCTTACGGTTTCACGTGCAAGGCCTACTCGTACTGGCTCCAAAAAAGCCGGTGCTAACGATGCTAACAAATGCTAATTCCCCAGACGACCGGAAAGTGCGACTTAAAACGCGGTCAAACTAATTGGATTTGTGAAAGTGGGTAATCAGACTAGCTCACAGGAAGCGCTTTGGACGCGTGTAAATAGATCAGGTTAGAAATCAAGAGTAATTTTCGTACCTGTCTCCATTTTTGGTAAGTTGAAAATTCCTGGGAGGGAAGGAACACGCTGAGTTTGTTGAAAAGCGACTTGAGCTCCGAAGGCAGTCCGTTAGACTCGAAATACTCCACTTCCACCTGGTCGGCGTTGGACACAGGCACGTAAAGGCACAGACCGAGCATTGTTGGTTGCGATAAACTTAAAAAAAACTACAATAAATAAATAAATACGAGCGATGTTCCCCGCTCATGGGTTATACTGAAGTGCCGGTAAGGAAGCGCCCACGGGCTAAAGAGTGAGTCGTTGTTCCGCCCCTTTACCGGAATCCGGACACGTCATTGGCTTATGTGGAAATAAGGAGTGACGTCATTTTACGCGGGCCAATCAGAGGCGAATGTCATTGACCCAGCCAGTGGCAAGCCCCGCCCCCCTCCTCGTGATACATGTGACTGGCCAAAATCCAGGCATTTCGCTCCCTTGGCAGAGCTGCAGTAGACTCTCGGGATTTTTGGATAAAAGTTTGGAGAGTTGAGCAAATTTTGTTCCTAAATGTAAGATTAACAATGTTGGTACTTAAAAACATGCAGTAATTATTATCAAAAGCAGAAAAATCATGATAGCACATCTACGTAACGAGATGCCTAGAATTTAGTGAGCCCGTTGAAATCGCGGGCCAAGTCTCGACCAATCAGAAAGCTCGTTTTCCGGGACTAGCGAAATATTAACCAATCACAGCGCATCTTACTTTTAAAAGCCCTGAACAATTAAAAGGCTGTAAAACACAGGATTTTTAGGTTTATGCTGAAAAAAATAAATAAAAATGAAACAAAACCAACTGAAAAATTCTTTAATAATTCTGGAGGTTAAAATTGGTGATAGAACCAACTTTGCAAACAAAAAATATAACAACAATAACTGTATTAAGTTTTGTTTTAAATTTTGCATATTTAAAGGTGCATTGTGTAACTTTTCTGGAGGAGTGTCCGTCACCTGATTGTTTCTGTGGATTGCTTTGCCATTGCTCTGTCTGGAATGTTCCACAGTGTGACATTAAACAGCTCTACGTTACATTTATTCAGTTACAGGTGGGTTTATAGCTCAAAAATAGCTAGAAAAACAGGCGTTCTGACTGTGAGCGGGGTCACCTCTCCACAGATATGACCTTGTAACTTGGTCTGGTTTGGTCTACGTGATGATAGAAAGGTTAAATGCCGCACGGTGGAACATTCCAGACAAAGGAATTACATTTGCATGGAGAAAAGGCAGGGTAGCTGGCACAGAAATCTAGTATTATTTGTCTATTATGATGAGGTTCGAAAATGTCACCTCACGAGCAGAGCGTTTTGCCAACTCGCCCGGTGCCAATGTAAATATAGATATTGGCGATGCCCCTGTATCACGCGTGGCTCGATACGTGTAACTGGTTTAAAGTTAATTTTTGGCTGAACAAAACTGGATCTGACCGAGTCCTTGTTTGTCCCGGCTCCTCGTTTCACCGGGTCTCATGATGCGTTTAAAGATCAACACATTTCAGAAAGAACAGGTCATTATAGATCATGAGAAGAGGAGACAAAGAGATATTTAGTCCACAGGAGAATCAGACGATATCAGAGGACTTTGGACTATCTGGCCAGGAAAAGTGGGACATATTAATAAATAGCTCACCTGGTTTGTTCCTGGTTTTGAACAGGTCTAAAACTGCCCTGAACCCTGGTTTAGTCCTGGTTTAGTGCAAGTTTAGTCCTGCAGCCTGGTTTAGTCCAGATTTAGTCCTAATTTAATCCTGTAGTCCTGGTTTAGTGCAAATTTTGTCCTGGTTTAGTTCTGTCTTAGTCCTTGTCTAATCCAGGTTTAGTCCTGGTTTAATCCTGTAGTCCTGGTTTAGTTCTGTCCTAATCCTGTTTTAGTCTAGGTTTAGTCCTGGTTTAGCCCTATAGTCCTGATTTAGTCCTGGTTTAGTGCAAGTTTCAAATAGGTTTACATATTTTTATTCATGTTGTCTTGGTTTACACTAAATTTAGTCCTGGCTTAGTCCTGGTTTAGTCCTGGTTTAGTCCTGGTTTAGTCCTGGTTTAGTCCTGGTTTAGTCCTTGTTATTTGATCCTGGTCTAGTCCAACATAATATTGAACTGTATCCAGGCTAAATTTATGATAGAAAAACGGTCGAATTCTTCAAACAAAATACACGTATCATAATTTATTTTCATTTTTTAATCCTGCAAAACATGATTAAAAGTCTAAAGTGTCTGAAAACCGAGACAAACATTTTCTATCTGATTTACGGCTTTGTTTGTCGTCATATCTGTGTTTCTGTCACATCTGGGGCAATAGAGACGCTCATAAAGTTTGTGTAACTCTGGGTTTGCGTCAGTTGCAGCGAGTTACGTAAAAAGAATTGTGTCCAAAACAACAGGCGGAGAAGTTTGTTTTCGGAGAACAGGAGGATTCTGGGAGAACAGTTCCAGGATTTTAGGAAAAGCATCACTATAAAAAGAACTATAAGGAGTCATTGTTTATTTATAGGCCAGTTAAAAGCCAGAATGTGGGTTTGTTGAGTTTAGATCTGGTTTAGACCTGGTTTAGACCTGGTTTAGACCTGGTTTAGTTCCTGTTTAGTACTGAATTTCACAGATTATCTATAGATCTGTTTTGAGCTGGTGTAGTCCTAATGTAGTCCTGGTTTAGTTCTTGATTTTGTTAGTCCTGTTTCATAAATCCAGATTTCGTAAGGTTCAGACTTAGTTTAGTCCTGTTGTAGTCCTGATTTAGTCCTTTTTTAGTCAAGAATGATTCTGGTTCAACCTAGATTTGGTTTTTGTCCAGTCTTAATTTTGATTTAGTCTTGGTTTAAAATTGGCTTAGTCTAGTTTTAGTCCTGATTTAGTCCTGAGTCCAGGTTTACACTTGGTTCATTCCTGATTTAGTCAAAAAATATCCTGGTTCAACTTAGATTTGGTTTAGTCCTGGTTTAGTCTTGGTTTAGTCCTGGTTCAGAATTGGTTTAGTTCTGTTTTAGTCCTGATTTAGTCCTGGTTTACATTTGGTTCAGTCCTGGTTTAGTCAAGAATTATCTTGGTTCAACCTAGATTTGGTTTAGCCCAGTTTTAGTCTTGATTTAGTTCCGTTCTGATCTTGATTTAGTCCTGGTTCAGACTTGGTTTAGTCCTGTTGTAGTCGTGACTTATTCCTGCTTTAGTCAAGAATGATCCTGGTTCAGTTTAGATTTGGTTTAGTCCTGTTTAGGTCCTGATTTCGTCCTGCTTCAAACTTAGTTTAGTTCCGGTTTAGTCCAGATTTAGTCCTGGTTTAGGTTTAGTTTAGTTCCGGTTTAGTCCAGATTTAGTCCTGGTTTAGGTTTAGGTTAGTTCTGGTTTAGTCCAGATTTAGTCCTGGTTTAGGTTTAGTCCAGATTTAGTCCTGGTTCAGATTTGGTTTATGTTTTAGTCTAGATTTAGTCCTTGTTTAACCTTGGTGTAAATTTAGTCCTCGACTGAGTCCTGGTTTAGACTCGGTTTAGTCCTGATTCATAGTTATGATTTAGTCCTGGTTCAACCCTGGTTTAGTCCTGTTTTAGTCCAGATTTAATCCAGATTTTCTCCCAGTTCATCCTTGGTTTAGTCTTGATTTAGTCCTTGTTTAACCTTGGTGTAAATTTAGTCCTTGACTGAGTCCTGGTTTAGACTCGGTTTAGTCCTGATTTATAGTTATGATTTAGTCCTGGTTCAACCCTGGTTTAGTCCTGTTTTAGTCCAGATTTAATCCAGATTTTCTCCCAGTTCATCCTTGGTTTAGTCTTGATTTAGTCTTGGTTCAACCTTGGTTTAGTTTTTATATAATCCAGATTTGGTCCTGGTTAAAATTTAGATTAGTCCTGTTTTAGTCTTGATTTAGTCCTGGTTCAGACCTGGTTTAGTCTTAGTCCTGGTCCTCATTTCCCTCACATTTCTTTCTCCTTTGACCTCCTCCCTCAGAGTTTTTCTCTTTGTTGTCAAAAACCTCCAACAAAACAAACTATTTTCAGCTGCAATTAATCACATTTGATTCAAAGTCTGAATGTTTTTTGGCTCAGACTTAAAGAAACCCTCCGGGATCTTTTGCCTCACTCCAGTCTTGAGTCTCTGTGTGACATTTTCCACTGAATAAAATCATCAGAAAGAGCCGTCCACTCGTTCCAAGGTCCTGTGAGGTCAGTTTTTATTATCCCCGCAGAAAAAACCCGTCCTCTGCATTTGACCCGTCCTCCAGAGTCACCGGGTTTCAGATCTGTACCTGGAATTCACCTGCGCCGCAACAATTACTCAGGTTATTGATGTGGGACCTGGAAAAGCAAATACCGAAAAGCAAAAAGTGGAAATTTGAAACAGAATAAACAAAAATGAGTCACAATTACATCAGACTGAGTCAAAACACGTTGTATTATTTAACATTATTGCACCAAAAATACAGGAAGTCCTAAAAAAATATGACGTCATCTTGACAACAGACGATTATCACAACAGGAAGTGCGGCGATGTTGAGTCGCGCAACTTCCTGTCAGCGCTTTTCTATGGCAAAATCCCTGTGGAAAAGTGTCATAAATCTGCCCCAACACCAAATCTTCATCCAACAACGAACAAAGAGCAGATTCTGTCCACGAAGAATTTATCCACAACGATCGAGGGAAGAAAGACGAAAACTTAAAGGAAACGACGACGAGCATCAGTGAAACGACTGAGCAACACTAACGTTCTGGTCCTGAAGGAAACAGAAGGAACTTGTTCACTCAGACTGATTCTACGATTAAAATTAAAAATCGATTTTATGATGTGGATATTAACACAGACTGAGAGACTGGTGCAGTTTAAAGATACAGATGTTCACAGATTAAATGTTGATCATTGTCTAAACCAGGTCTGAAACAGGTCTGAAACAGGTCTGAACCAGGTCTGAACCAGGTCTGAACCAGGTCTGAACCAGGTCTAAACCAGGTCTAAACCAGGTCTGAACCAGGTCTGAACCAGGTCTGAAACAGGTCTAAACCAGGTCTAAACCAGGTCTGAAACAGGTCTAAACCAGGTCTAAACCAGGTCTGAACCAGGTCTGAACCAGGTCTGAAACAGGTCTAAACCAGGTCTAAACCAGGTCTGAAACAGGTCTAAACCAGGTCTAAACCAGGTTGTCTAAACCAGGTCTAAGTCTAAACCAGGTCTAAACCAGGTCTAAACCAGGTCTAAATCAGGCATAAACCAGGTCTAAACCAGGTCTGAAACAGGTCTAAACCAGGTCTAAACCAGGTCTGAAACAGGTCTAAACCAGGTCTGAAACAGGTCTAAACCAGGTCTAAACCAGGTCTAAACCAGGTCTAAACCAGGTCTGAAACAGGTCTAAACCAGGTCTAAACCAGGTCTAAACCAGGTCTAAACCAGGTCTGAAACAGGTCTAAACCAGGTCTAAACCAGGTCTAAACCAGGTCTAAACCAGGTCTGGAACAGGTCTAAACCAGGTCTGAAACAGGTCTAAACCAGGTCTGGGGTCTAAACCAGGTCTAATCCAGGTATAAACCAGGTCTGAAACAGGTCTAAACCAGGTCTAAACCAGGTCTAAACCAGGTCTAAACCAGGTCTCAAACAGGTCTAAAACAGATCTAAACACGGTCTAAACCAGGACTAATCCATGTCTGGAAGAGGTCTAAACCAGGTCTAAAGGCCAGATATTCTAAACCAGGTCTAAACCAATATTGACCAGGTCTAAACCATTTTTGGGTCTAATTTTGTCTAAACCAGGTCTAAACCAGGTCTAAACCAGGTCTAAACCAGGTCTGTAACAGGTCTAAACCAGGTCTAAACCAGGTCTAAACCAGGTCTAAACCATGTCTGAAACAGGTCTAAACCAGGTCTAAACCAGGTATAAACCAGGTCTAAACCAGGTCTAAACCAGGTCTAAACCAGGTCTGAAACAGGTCTAAACCAGGTCTAAATCAGGCATAAACCAGGTCTAAACCAGGTCTGGAACAGGTCTAAACCAGGTCTAAACCAGGTCTAAACCAGGTCTAAACCAGGTCTGAAACAGGTCTAAACCAGGTCTAAACCAGGTCTAAACCAGGTCTAAACCAGGTCTGAAACAGGTCTAAACCAGGTCTGAAACAGGTCTAAACCAGGTCTAAACCAGGTCTAAACCAGGTATAAACCAGGTCTAAACCAGGTCTAAACCAGGTCTAAACCAGGTCTGAAACAGGTCTAAACCAGGTCTAAATCAGGCATAAACCAGGTCTAAACCAGGTCTAACCACTTGCCACCCACCCGCCGGCGGGCGATTACGCAACATTAAAAAGTCAGGCCAGATATTCATCGTACTTATTTTTCCAATATTGACCTGCTGTCTTCATTTTTCGGGACTCCCTGCATTTTGTTCTAATGTTGTCTCCTTATCAAAATCAGACCTGGAGTTGTGTTTTGTTTCATTCACACGTCTGAGTCACTCTTTATTATCAGTCTGTTTATTTCTCCAAACCTCCAAACGCTCTGTTCCACCTTGTGATGTCATGATGTGGCAGTGAACAGCTCCTTTTACCTTTCGTTGAGTCGAGATCTGCGATTCCAGAGATGAAATGATCCAAACGATTCCAGTGAAGGCGCGTGTCGGGTTTGCTGCTTTGTCTGGAATGTTTAGGGCAAAGCGCAGGCAGCTGGAGCACTTCCTGTATCACCGCGTGACATCACGAGGTGGAACGGCGCGTTTGGAGAGAAGAACTCAGAGCCTAAATCTGCAGCGTTTGTGCGTTAAACGTGGACGAAGGAAACGAAACACAACTCCGGGTGTGTTTGCGACGAGGAAACGGCATTAAAACAGATCAGAAAATAGCGTAACATGAGCCCTTTAAACCTCTAAATCTCCATGGCAACAGGACCGGCCCAAGTTACGGGTCAGATCTGTGGAGACGCGGCAACGCTCACAACAAAAGCAAGATTTTCACGGTAGTTTTGAGCAATAAAACCGCCTGTAATTAGAGATTTTTACAAGATTTTAAAGTCTATTTTAAAGGGAAACACTGCGGAACATTCCAGAAACACCAATAACATCTCATTGTTGTCCAGAAATGTTACACGGAGAAGCTTTAAAAATATTATCGCTGCGTCAGGATAATAAATAAAGCATGTAACTGAGCTCTGAAGCCGTCGGTTTGGGTTTAAACAGAAAATGAGTCACTGTGTTGACGTTAAAGGTCCCGCATTATACGAGTCGTGTAAAAGTCGTTTCCATGGCAACCGCCTGATCACCGCGGAGACCGGAGCGACGCAAATCGAAAGAGGATTAAAAATGAGATGTTTTAACGAAGGATTTTAAGGAAATATTGAGAACACTGAAGTTTTCAAGAGCCGGTTAAATTCTGATTTAGTCCTGGTTTAGTACTGGTTCAGTACTGGTCCAGTGCTAGTTTAGACCTGGTTTAGTCCTGATGTAGTTCTGGTTTAGTCCTGGTTTAGTCCTGGTGTGGTTCTGGTTTAGTTCTGGTTAAATCCTGGTTTAAACCTGGTGAGGTTCTGGTTTAGTCCTGATTTAGTCCTTGTTAAATCCTGGCCTAGTTCTGGTTTAGTTCTGGTTTAGTCCTTGTTTAGTCCTGGTTTAGTTCTGGTTTAGTCCTTGTTTAGTCCTGGTTTAGTCCTGGTTAGTCCTGGTTTAGTCCTGGTTTAGTCCTTGTTTAGTCCTTGTTTAGTCCTGGTTTAGTCCTTGTTTAGCCCTGGTTTAGTCCTGGTTTAGTCCTGGTTTAGTCCTTGTTTAGTCCTGGTTCAGTCCTGGTTTAGTCCTGGTTTAGTCCTGGTTTAGTCCTGGTTCAGTCCTGGTTTAGTCCTGGTTTAGTCCTGGTTCAGGTTTTCCTTTTCTGTTGGACTTTCTTTTCTCTGTAAACCCAAAAGTGTCACGTGACCTCATTGAATTCAGATTAAATCATCCCGGATTATCAGATAAATCCAGATTAGCCGTCACACTTTGGTGTTTATTTGCCTTTAAAGATTCACCGTGTAACTTTTCTGCTGACCCTGTAGTTCAGACCTGCACAAACATGCTCAGAAATGTCCCAGATGCCCTCCCTGGTGCAGCTTTATTAGCATTTAAAGGCGCATTGTGTCACTTTTCTGGTTTTTCTCCGTGGAAGTGTTGTCGCTTTGCCTGGAATGTTTCTCAGTGTGGCTTTAAACCTTTTCTATCTCCATGGAGACCAAACCGGACCACGTTACAGGTCAGATCTGTGGAGAATCCATGTTTTTCTAGGTGTTAAACCGCCTGTAACTGCATGAATAAAGGTAAAGTTGAGCTGTTTAATGTCGCACTGTGGAACATTCAAGGCTCAGCAGTGACGTCTCCATAGCAACGAGCGCAGGGGGAAAAGGTCACAGTGCTCGGCTCGATACGCTTCAAAACATCACCTGATCTTTGGCTTTTTCTGTTTTGTTTAGTTTGGGGATGAGCCCGATCCTCCCCCTGAAGTCCAGGCTCGGATCCAAGACCAGGACTGGGGCCAGGTCTGGACCAGGACTGGGGTCAGGACTCGGGGTCAGGACTCGGGGTCAGGACTCGGGGCCAGGACTCGGGGCCAGGACTCGGGGCCAGGACAGGACCGGGCCTTATAAGTAGGTCAGGGAGAGGAGTCGAACCGTAAAAGGAGCGGGAGAGGGAAGAGGAGCCGAGTCTGAGCTCAGCTGATGGAGGCGTCACTGTCACTGGGGTCGCCCCCTGTGGAGGAGGGCGGAATTACAACTACACTGCCCCCTGCAAATATACATATAAATATAAATATAAATATAAATATAAATATAAATATAAATATAAATATAAATATAAATATAAATATAAATATAAATACAGATACTAATACTATAACTAATCCATGTCCCTGTGTCTCCATGGGCTGTTTTTCCTGCTAACCTCTACAAACCTGTTCTTGTGTGTCAGATGCCCTCCCAGTGTCTCCAAAGTTAGTACTACTACTACTACTACTACTACTACTACTACTACTACTACTACTACTACTACTACTACTACTGCTGCTGCTACTACTGCTGCTGCTGCTGCTGCTGCTGCTACTACTACTGCTACTGCTACTACTACTACTGCTACTACTACTACTACTACTGCTACTACTACTACTACTACTGCTACTACTACTACTGCTACTACTGCTACTACTACTACTACTACTGCTACTACTACTACAACTGCCTGTTTGTGACGAGGAAACAGAAACGTGACGTAACCCGGGTAACGTCAGTGAACGTTACTCGTATTTTGATCGATTTGTTTTATTCTGTCGTTTCGTTTTACGTCAGATGCCCTCGATTTCACCCGGCGCCTCATTCACGGCCTCAAAACAAGTGTCTGTGCGTCACCAGCCTGTGTTTGAGTCCAGAGAGCAAAGAGATAAAACCAGGACTAAACCAGGACTAAACCAGGACTAAACCAGGACTAAACCAGGATGAAAACAGGACGAAATCAGGACTAAACCGGGACTAAACCAGGGCTAAACCAGGACTAAACCAGGGCTAAACCAGGGCTAAACCAGGGCTAAACCAGGGCTAAACCAGGACTAAACCAGGGCTAAACCAGGACTAAACCAGGACTAAACCAGGGCTAAACCAGGACTAAACCAGGACTAACCCAGGACTAAACCAGGACTAAACCAGGACTAAACCAGGGCTAAACCAGGACGAAATCAGGACTAAACCGGGACTAAACCAGGGCTAAACCAGGACTAAACCAGGACTAAACCAGGGCTAAACCAGGGCTAAACCAGGACTAAACCAGGACTAAACCAGGGCTAAACCAGGACTAAACTAGGACTAAACCAGGATTAAACCAGGGCTAAACCAGGACTAAACTAGGACTAAACCAGGACTAAACCAGGACTAAACCAGGGCTAAACCAGGACTAAACTAGGACTAAACCAGGATTAAACCAGGGCTAAACCAGGACTAAACCAGGACTAACCCAGGACTAAACCAGGACTAAACCAGGATGAAAACAGGACGAAATCAGGACTAAACCGGGACTAAACCAGGACTAAACCAGGACTAAACCAGGGCTAAACCAGGACTAAACCAGGGCTAAACCAGGACTAAACTAGGACTAAACCAGGATTAAACCAGGGCTAAACCAGGACTAAACTAGGACTAAACCAGGATTAAACCAGGACTAAACCAGGACTAAACCAGGGCTAACCCAGGGCTAAACCAGGACTAAACCAGGACTAAACTAGGACTAAACCAGGACTAAACCAGGGCTAAACCTGGACTCAATCAGAACCAAATCATGACTAAACCAGGACTAAACCAGGACTAAACCAGGACAAAAACCCAGTCCACGTTTGAACTTTTACAAAGGTAATGTTTATTCATATGTACATGTATATATTATTCTATGGCCGAGAAAAAGGAGAATGTACAATGCAAAAAAAAACAACTGAAAATCTGTACAAAATTAATAAATAAAATCAAAAACATTGTTAATTTACACGACACACGGATGGGACAAAACCAGGAGGCAGTTTTTGGACAAAATTCTGAAATTCCGACGGACAATGGCACCCAAACTCCACACGTCACTTTGAATTTTCATTTCGTTGTAAACCTTTTTTTTTTTTTTTTTTAATAATAATTCACAAAGATGGTGAACGGACACGAAACTACAAAGTACATTTAAAGCGATTGTTAAAAAAAAGGAATTTCACACCAGACTCGCTCAAACCCCACGAGAAAAAAGAAACTGCTGCAGAAAATTTCAGGTAAAATTTGAGATTTCTGAATAAAAGTGCGAAATTAAAGTGCGTTTTTTTTTAAATCTGGAAGTGAATTTTTGTATAAATTCAAAGCAGGTGGTGGTGGCGGCTGTTCGCAAAAGCTTTGAATAAAAATAATTTGTATTAAAAAAGTTTAAAAAAAAGACAAATGAAAAATAAGTTGAGTGGAAACAACCATTTTAAACATTTTATCTTGCATTTTTTTCTCTGTTACTTCCATTTTAAAATATTGAAAATTTGGGATTTTTTATCAAACAAATAAATCTAAAAAATGCAAAAAAAAAATCAGACAAATAAAAATAAATTGTGTGGAAATAATATAATTTTAATATTTTTTTAAAACATTATTTTTCTCTGTTACTTCTGTATAAAAATTTTAAAATTGGGGGATTTTTTTTTCAAACAAATTAGTTTAATTATAATTTTGAAGTAACAGTCGGACGACTTGAGGACAAATTTGGAAACTACGACATCTACAACTTAAGTCACTGTCAGAAACTGGTACAGACAATAGTAGTACCAGCAGTAATAGTAGTTGTAGTAGTTGTAGTAGCAGTAGTAGTAGTTGCAGTAGCAGTAGTAGTAGTAGTAGCAGCAGTAGTAGTAGTAGTAGTAGTAGTAGTAGTAGTAGTAGTAGTAGTAGCAGTAGCAGTAGTAGTAGTAGTAGTAGCAGTAGTAGTAGTAGTAGTTGCAGTAGCAGTAGTAGTAGTAGTAGTAGTAGCAGTAGTAGTAGTTGCAGTAGCAGTAGTAGTAGTAGAAGTAGAAGTAGTAGTAGTAGTAGTAGAAGTAGTAGTAGCGGTAGTGCTGCTAGCAGTAGCAGTAGTGGTAGTGTAGTAGCTGCTAGTAGTAGTAGTAGTTGTAGTAGTTGCAGTAGCAGTAGTAGCAGTAGCAGTAGTAGCAGTAGTTGTAGTTGTAGTAGTAGTAGTAGTAGTAGTAGTAGTAGTTGTAGTAGTTGCAGTAGCAGTAGTAGCAGTAGCAGTAGCAGTAGTAGCAGTAGTAGTAGTAGTAGTAGTAGTAGCAGTAGCAGTACTAGCAGTAGTAGTAGCAGTAGTAGTAGTAGTAGTAGTAGTTGCAGTAGCAGTAGCAGTACTAGCAGTAGTAGTAGCAGTAGTAGTAGTAGTAGTAGTAGTTGCAGTAGCAGTAGTAGTAGTAGTAGTAGTTGCAGTAATGATCTAAATGGGGAAAAGTCGTGAATATTTGGTCAGTTTTCTCCTGGATTCGCTGCTAAAAACTGGAAACGAACAAATTTCTTTCAAAATTTTTGAATTTCTTTTCTTCAGCAGTTTCTCCAAATCCTGACACGAACTCTTCACGTTTTTACCCCCGATTCGAATCCCCTTTTTCCCCGTAAAACACACGTCTCACTGTGGAAGGCCGTTTCTCTCTTTTTTTGGCACATGTCGAAACGCGATGGATTTGACAATTCACCATTTTACACGTTTTATTTCTTCGCTCTAATAATATTTCGTTTTTTTTTCCCGTTGGATTCACAGTGCGCCGCAGTTTCACTTTCAGACTCACAGTGTTGGAACGCTCCGCCCCGCTTCCCCACCTCTTTATTTTTATTATTTTTTTGGTATTTTTTACGTTTTTAAAATGTCAATATTGCATCCACCATCTTAAAAGTCGAAACGAAACCTTAGCAAATAAAAGCGGGTGTTAAGTTGCTACGACGACGGGCGACAGAACAGCGAAACGTAGTGTCAAAAAAAATAATTATTAAATAGTATTTTTAAGCGTAAAGTCATTGCCACAAAAGCGTTTAAAGTTTAAGTCGCGCTCGTAGTGAAAAAAAAAAGAAGCTGTAGTTTTATTTTTCTTATGTTGAGCGCCGCCCTCTAGTGGCAAGGAGGAGTATCTGCTCTGTATGTTTTAAGACATGACTAATGCTGCACTGTGGAACTTTCCGGCACTTTCTAAGCAAAAACATCTCCATGGAAACAAGCAGATGGCAGTTTTCCCATGAGAAAAAGTTCCACAGTGAATCTTTAACGTTTCCTGGTTAATAAAGTGGTTTTAACTCGAGCGCCGCCCTCTAGTGGCAAGAACGTGTATCTGCTCCAACTTAAGTGAACTTTTGCTGTATTTTTTCAGAATAATGCAGAAAAAATGTTTTAAAAAATGTTACCGAAATTCTTGGAGAGTTCATCTTTAACTTAAAAAAAAAAGAAAGAAAAGAGTTAAGAGAAAATAAATTGTGTGGAAATGTAATTTTAAACAGATAATGTTAAACATGATCTGGCACTATTTTTCTCTTTGACTTCAAAATATTAAAAAAAAGTATAAAAAAATTACACAAATGAAAAATAAATTGTGTGTAAATAATACAATTTTAAATGTGATCTTGCAATATTTTTCTCTGTTACTTGAGTGTAAAAAAAAAATTAATTTGGGGATTTTTTTTTCAACCAAATATATTTTATAATTTACAAATGTGGTGAAATTTTCGACCACTTTCTAAGCAAAAACATCTCCATGGAAACAAGGAGATGGCAGTTTTCCCAAGTGAAAAGTTCCACAGTGAATCTTTAACGTTTCCTGGTTAATAAAGTGGTTTTAACCCGAGCGCCGCCCTCTAGTGGCAAGAACGTGTATCTGCTCCAACTTAACTTTCTTTAACGTTTACTGCTTCATAAAGCGTTTTTTTCAGAAGAACACAGAAAAAAATGTTTTAAAAAATGTTAGAGAGTTCATCTAAAACATTATTTAAAAAATTACTCAAATAAAAAATAAATTGTGTGGAAATAATATACTTTTAAACGTGATCTTGCAATATTTTTCCCTGTTAGTTCAGTGCAAAAAAATTTTTATTTAGGGATTTTTTTCAACCAAATATATAATAAATATAATTTTGAAGTAACAGTAATACTACTTGAGTACATATTTGGCTGTGAAACTTTCCGGCACTTTCTAAGCATTAACATCTCCATGGAAACAAGTAGATGGCAGTTTTCCCACAAGAAAAGTTCCACAGTGAATCTTTAACGTTTCCTGGTTAATAAAGTGGTTTTAACTCGAGCGCCGCCCTCTAGTGGTAAGAACACGTATCTGCTCTAAGTGAATAAAATGCAAAATACGACTAAAGCTGCACTGAGAAACTTTCCAGCACTTTCTAAGCAATAACATCTCCATGGAAACAAGCAGATGGCAGACTTCCCATGAGAAAAGTTCCATAGTTCATCTTTAACTGTTAAAAATTATTTTACACAAATGGAAAATAAATTATAAATTGTGTGGAAATAATAGAATTTTAAACAGAATCTCGCATTATTTTTCTCTTTTACTTTGGTGTACAAAAATGAAATTTTAGGATTAACAAAAAATTTCAATAGTCATTTATCTCTCTCGGGCCAAAGTAGAGGTCGGGTTTGTGGAGAGGCGAGTTCCTCAGAGTGCAGTAAAAATACATTAAGAAGACGTATTTTTTTGGTGTTATAAATGCAAAATGTTTGATATTTGGCGACACACTGCGGAACATTATCGGCAAATGAAAACATCTCCATGGAGACAAGCGTGTGACAGAGCATCAACGAAAAAAGTTACATCGTGTGGCTTTAATTGTAGAGTAAATTCAATAGTTTTTTTGGTGTTTTTTAATTTTTCTAACCCAATTTTCACTTTACGCATTTGAGGTATTCCGTACGGCCACAGATCATGTTTATGTATTGGACAGAAGGAATAAAACTATAATTTTGTTTAGCCAAAGATTGTAAAAACGCAACTAAATATGTGATTAAAAAGTGAAAAAATAAAAATAAATCCCTCTTCCTGTTAATTCATCTTAGAGACGGGCCTGTTAATAATAATAATAATAAATTCTTCTCAACATTTGTGGCAATGACTTCAGAAAATAAACTGTTAATTCATTTTCCAGCTTTTGTGACTAAACTACAAATCCCAGAATGCTTTAGTGCGAAGCTGCTCCCAACTCAAGAAGAAGCCCTTGAACACGACGAAATCAACTCTTTTTAAAACAGCGAGGTGCGTTCAAAGACTGTAGCCGCTCAGGACGTAAAATATTAAAATTTAAAGAAAAAAAAACAAACAAAATTTAGAGAATAGAAGAGATAAAATGTTTAAAGAGTAAGAAATACAGGCTAGTACAGAGACGCCATGTTGGAAAAAAGATTTAAAAAAATTTGTCAAGCTTGATTATACAATTTAAATTTAGTTTTTTAATTTTTACGCTTAGTTTTGATTATTTAAAATTTTTTGATCATATTTTGAACGCAACTTACTGTATTTTTCTAATTCATTTTGATTTTCTGCCAATAATTACTTGACAATTCGTTAGCGCTACTGGACGCTAAAAGCTAACCCATTCTCCAACGCGGCGTCTCCCGTAGCAACCACAATAACAAAATTATTCATATTAGCAGCACCGTTATAAAAACGAAAATTAAAAAATAAAAAAAAACAACACTGATGCCAAATAAAATGTACAAAGCAAAAATACACAAAAGTTCAAAATCGTGACCAAAAATTATTAACAAAATGTCACAGTCCTTTGTTCTTTTTTTATATTTACAAGTTTGTTCGTCATGGCAACGTCCAAAATGAAGTGCGGGTAGTAGTGGTTTTTTTCCGACAAAAAAACTAAAAATTGGTACGAAATTGACACTTGGTTTTGTTTTCCGTCGAGTTTTGAAATGCAACAGCTTCTTCAGTGCGTAAGAATCCGTTTGGGAATCAAGTAAAAGGACAAAAGTGGTCCAGGAAATCACCGAATCTCCGAAACATTCAGGTCACACTCGTCTGACGGCGTCAAAAAAGGCAAAAACAGTCAAAAAAAACGTCCAAAAATCCTTTAAAAATTCAGAAAAAATGATAAAACTGAAATTCTTGGCGAAAGTGTAATTTTTTAAATATAAAAATGTAAAAAAAAGTTAAAGGTGCACTGTGTAACTTTTTAGGGGGAGGGTCCAGGACTTGCTTGTATCCATGGCGATGCAATTTCTCTGCCTGAAATGCCTAAAATGTTCCACAGTACTGCATTAAACCCGTATAACTCGCATTAGCTCGATTATAGCGCGTTTTATTGTCTTGAAAAACACAGATTTTTACGGGGAACGGGGTCGCCTCGCTGCAGATCTGACCCATAACTTGGCCTAGCGGTAGCGTCGCCTTCTTGACCGTGTGGCGACAGACGTTTAAAGCCACACCACGGGACATTTCGGCCACAGCGTCTCCGCGGAAACGAGCACGACGGCCTCCCCCACCAGAGAAAATACTCAAATATCCACTTACTTTTCTATCTCCTCGGAGCGATTTTAAACATTTTCTTGTATTTTCTTCGGAATATTTTTGGATCTGTTACTTCAGTTTGGACTCTTTGCTCCCTAATACTCTACTTTAATCACACACAGGTCAGATCTGCGGAGAGGCAAACCCGCTCGCCCTGAAAATCCACCTTTTACGAGGTGTTTCGTGTATTAAAATCACCTTTAACTGAATAAACGCAATGTACGATTAATGCCATACTGTGAAACTTTCCAGACTAAGGCTACGTTTATACGACGACGGTCTGAACAGAAGACGCAAAAGTGGCGTCGCGTCTTCACTTTTTATTCCGCGTTTAGACGAGCGTTTTTGGGAGGAAATCTGCGTGACGCAGAAGTGTGTGGAATTCTATTGGGTGAGCAGCCGGGCAGCTAGGGGGCGCTGTGATACATTATTCTCTGGGTTCTCCCAGGCCTCGTCCAAAGCAATGTGGCTCACCTGGGACGAACTGGTGTGTCCAGAATTTCACGGAGGTGGTTCAAGATCCTTCTCTGTTGAGTAACAGCACGTACACACACTCTGTGCACGTACACACACTCTGTGCACGTACACACACTCTGTGCATTTATTACAGCTGCCAGAGCAACTTGAAGATCCGACGTATGTTCATCACACAGATCCGTTTGTTTCCCTGTGCTGCCGCATCTGTGTGACGTAAACACGGACGCGACGTGAGCAGATCTGACCACAGTTTTGCGTCTTGGGCAGTTTCCACGGAAACGCTACAGCGGAGCGTATTTCACTTTTCCACTCTGGAGGGTGGATTCAGATTTTTGCGTTTTTGGCCCCCAAAAACGCCGTCACCGTGTAAACGAAAGGCACGCCATAACGTCGCCGTGGAAACAAGCAGATGACGGACCCGACTTCCCATATAAAGTTCCGCAGTGCATCTTTAACTTTTAAGGCTTAACAAAGTGGTTTTAAGCTGTTCGGCGCGGCTTTAAAAAGTAAAATACCGATGTTCTTTTCACAATAAATTAGGAGGATTTTTGAGACTTTAACGCAAAAAAAAATCGCCGTCTTCGACCTTCCGCAGACTTGAATTCAGTTTGCGTCTTTTCTTCTCGCCCCTCGACGCCATTTGGGGTTAAAAAACTTCGCGGAAATCCACCGACGTCCGTCCTCTTTCGCAAACCGAAGCGACGCAGCGTTTTCCTCGAGTCCTGAGCTGTGACCCGGACACGAAGCCGCTGCGTCCGTCTCCTTCTTCTTCTTCTCCTCCTTCTCCTTCTTCTTCTCCTTCTTCTTCTTCTCGGTCGTCTTCTTCTTCTCGAACAGTTTTGCGGCGTTCAGAAAATGCCCTTCGCGATCTTCAGGCCCTTCTGCTTCATCCGGGGCAGCGTGGAACTGGCCACGGCTTTGGCTCGGACCGGACGCGCCGAGCCTCGTTTTTTCAGCACGAAGTCGTAGTTGGCAGTGGAGTTCATGGCGTAAAACACGTTGGCGTTGTCCGGGATACGCAGCTCTGTGGAAATGTAAGAATTAAGACCATAAATTAATCATAAATACATGAAGAATGACTGAATTTTTACTTATACGTCCACTTTTAGATAATTACGCCGCATTTGACACCAGTTTCTTGCTATTTTTGCTGCTTATTTAGAACTTATTTATATTTTTTCTCTTTGTTATTATAAAATATTGTGACGTTTGAGCTCCTGTGTCCAAATAATTTCCCTTGTGGATCAATAAAGTTTGTAAAAGTCTAAGTTAAACTGCAGATAAGGTGTGTTTGGATAAATACTGAGCCTGCATATACAGTGGTGCACAGTGCCCCCTGGTGGCCGGCGAGAAGATTACTGTATACAATAACATTTGATTTCAGTTTTCCTCATTTTCTCTCGATCTGCAGACGATACAGATCTAATTTAAGGCGAAACACGGACACGAGGGTGAAAACGAAGAGCAGAGGTTTCTGCATTTCCGTTTGTGGAGTCAGACTGTGGAATAAGTTCAACGTGGAGCTCGAGGAACGTCCAAATTTAACACAGTTTATACGTTTTTTTTAATCACTCTGACTCACTATACTCACGAAGAAGCTTCTTTTTGAGAGATTTATTGTTATTGTTGGGTTAAAAGGAACTGGATGAATGGAAAGTCCCAATGAAACACTAAAAGGAAGTGAAACAGGTGGGATTTGAAACCTCATGAATTGGTCTGTGAACGGAGAAGCACTTTAACTTTAATGTGGTAAATTATAATCGGTAGTGTGTGATGCCGTGTGGATATGAATGAAAGTGAATTATATGAATAGGTCGAGATAATGAAGTGATTGGCACCTTATATTAGATATTGTAACTTTGTTGTTAATGCGGTTGCATCTGCTTTGTGGTGAGTGCAGCATGTGGTTATGATTGAATGAGTGGATGAATTGACTAATATTAGTATATCTTTGTATGTGGTAAATTGTGCATATTTTTTGTAATGTTTTTATGAACTGTGGGGGTCGTGTGGCTGGTTCACACCAGCAGGACTGAGGATGGAAATTAGCTTTGGCTATAATCCTGCGTATTTACAGATATGTGATTTTTCCATATATTCCTGTTTTGATATGCATTGTCCCTTCATAAATAAATAAATACAAAAAAATACAAATTTAATAGGTTTTTTACTTCTTCCCACTCCTTTTCGGGCATGTAAACAAATCTGATGGTCCTCGTTTCAGTGTTTTGTTTCTTGTATTTGGAGTTTGCTCATATGGTTTTGTAATCACACCACACACTGAAAGCGGATCTGCCTCTGCTCTTTGTAACAGGTCAGACAAACACTGTTCTTTCTAACGCCGCCGTGTTTTCCTGTTTTCTAGTGTTTCCTAGTGTTTTCTTGTGTTTCCTCAGCCGGACCTTTGTCCTCGGCGATCTTCTGCATGAGCTCGTAGTCCTCGCTCTTCTCCCGCTCCAGGTTGTGTTTGATCATGGCTTTTCTGATCACCGCCGGAGTTTTGTCCTGACTCGTCACCTGAGACGCACAGACGAGAGGTTAAACACACAAATGTCTCAATGAAATGAAAGGAACTAACACGGCTTTCGTTTGATTCACATCAGCGAAAACTGTTCTCGCGCTTTTACGGAGGGACGTTTGGCTGAAAATCTGTCCGTTCAACTCCATAAATGAGCTTCCGAAACATTTCCAGCGTATCAGATATAAGACTCAGGTCCACAAACAAAGGCTCAGTTCAACCGTTTTCTATAAAATCTGAATCCGTGAGTCGTTTGTTTGTTTGGTTTTCAAAATAAAACCAAAAATAAGAAAACAAAAAAACTCTTTTCTTCATTATTTGTCTCCAAAACCAAAACGGAAAAACGGAAAACGATTTGTTTTTTCAGTTTTGGATTTTGTGTTTAAACCAGGTGAAAACCAGGTCTAAACCGGGTCAAAACAGGGTCAAAACCAGGTCTAAACCAGGACTAAACCAGGTCTAAACCAGGACTAAACCAGGTTCAAAACCGGGTCTAAACCAGGTCTAAACCGGGTCTAAACCAGGTCTAAACCAGGTCAAAACCAGGTCCAAAACCAGGTCTAAACCAGGACTAAACCAGGTCTAAACCAGGTTCAAAACCGGGTCTAAACCGGGTATAAACCAGGTCTAAACCAGGTCTAAACCAGGTCTAAACCAGGTCTAAACCAGGACTAAACCAGGTCTAAACCAGGTTCAAAACCGGGTCTAAACCAGGTCTAAACCGGGTCTAAACCAGGTC
Source organism: Odontamblyopus lacepedii (assembly GCA_034769755.1). Classification (NCBI taxonomy): domain Eukaryota; kingdom Metazoa; phylum Chordata; class Actinopteri; order Gobiiformes; family Gobiidae; genus Odontamblyopus; species Odontamblyopus lacepedii. The sequence continues at coordinate 39,153,351 of CM068358.1, forward strand.
TAAACCAGGTCTAAACCAGGACTAAACCAGGTCTAAACCAGGTTCAAAACCGGGTCTAAACCGGGTCTAAACCAGGTCTAAACCAGGTCAAAACCAGGTTTAAACCAGGTCTAAACCGGGTCAAAACCAGGTCTAAACCAGGTCTAAACCAGGTCTAAACCAGGTCTAAACCAGGTCTAAACCAGGTCTAAACCAGGTCTAAACCAGGTCTAAACCAGGACTGAACCAGGTCTAAACCAGGTCCAAAACCGGGTCTAAACCGAGTCTAAACCGGGTTTAAACAAGGTCTAAATCAGGTCTAAACCGGGTCTAAACCGGGTCAAAACCAGGTCTAAACCAGGTCTAAACCAGGTTCAAAACCGGGTCTAAACCGGGTCTAAACCAGGTCTAAACCAGGTCTAAACCAGGTCTAAACCAGGTCTAAACCGGGTCTAAACCAGGTCTAGACCGGGTCTAAACCGGGTCTAAACCAGGTCTAAACCAGGTCTAAACCAGGTCTAAACCGGGTCTAAACCAGGTCTAAACCAGGTCTAGACCGGGTCTAAACCGGGTCTAAACCGGGTCAAAACCAGGTCTAAACCAGGTCTAAACCAGGTCTAAACCAGGTCTAAACCAGGACTAAACCGGGTCTAAACCGGGTCTAAACCAGGTCTAGACCGGGTCTAAACCAGGTCTAAACCGGGTCAAAACCGGGTCTAAACCAGGTCTAAACCAGGTCTAAACCAGGTCTAAACCGGGTCTAAACCGGGTCTAAACCAGGTCTAGACCGGGTCTAAACCGGGTCTAAACCAGGTCTAAACCAGGTCTAAACCAGGTCTAAACCGGGTCTAAACCGGGTCTAAACCAGGTCTAGACCGGGTCTAAACCGGGTCTAAACCAGGTCTAAACCAGGTCTAAACCAGGTCTAAACCGGGTCTAGACCGGGTCTAAACCGGGTCTAAACCGGGTCAAAACCAGGTCTAAACCAGGTCTAAACCAGGTCTAAACCAGGTCTAAACCAGGTCTAAACCAGGTCTAGACCGGGTCTAAACCAGGTCTAGACCGGGTCTAAACCGGGTCTAAACCGGGTCTAAACCAGGTCTAAACCAGGTCTAAACCAGGTCTAAACCAGGACTAAACCAGGTTCAAAACCGGGTCTAAACCGGGTCTAAACCGGGTCTAAACCAGGTCTAGACCGGGTCTAAACCAGGTTCAAAACCGGGTCTAAACCGGGTCTAAACCGGGTCAAAACCAGGTCTAAACCAGGTCTAAACCAGGTCAAAACCGGGTCTAAACCGGGTCTAAACCGGGTCTAAACCGGGTCTAAACCAGGTCAAAACCAGGTCTAAACCAGGTCTAAACCGGGTCAAAACCGGGTCTAAACCGGGTCTAAACCGGGTCTAAACCAGGTCAAAACCAGGTCAAAACCAGGTCTAAACCAGGTCTAAACCGGGTCTAAACCGGGTCTAAACCGGGTCTAAACCGGGTCTAAACCAGGTCTAAACCAGGTCAAAACCAGGTCAAAACCAGGTCTAAACCGGGTCTAAACCGGGTCTAAACCGGGTCTAAACCGGGTCTAAACCGGGTCAAAACTGGGTCTAAACCAGGTCTAAACCAGGTCTAAACCGGGTCTAAACCGGGTCTAAACCAGGTCAAAACCAGGCCTAAACCAGGTCTAAACCGGGTCTAAACCAGGTCTAAACCGGGTCTAAACCGGGTCTAAACCAGGTCAAAACCAGGTCAAAACCAGGTCAAAACCAGGTCTAAACCAGGTCTAAACCGGGTCTAAACCGGGTCTAAACCGGGTCTAAACCGGGTCTAAACCAGGTCAAAACTGGGTCTAAACCAGGTCTAAACCAGGTCTAAACCGGGTCTAAACCGGGTCTAAACCGGTTCTAAACCAGGTCTAAACCAGGTCAAAACCAGGTCAAAACCAGGTCTAAACCAGGTCTAAACCGGGTCTAAACCGGGTCTAAACCGGGTCTAAACCGGGTCTAAACCAGGTCAAAACTGGGTCTAAACCAGGTCTAAACCGGGTCTAAACCGGGTCTAAACCAGGTCAAAACCAGGTCTAAACCAGGTCTAAACCGGGTCTAAACCAGGTCTAAACCGGGTCTAAACCGGGTCTAAACCGGGTCAAAACCAGGTCAAAACCAGGTCAAAACCAGGTCAAAACCGGGTCTAAACCGGGTCTAAACCGGGTCAAAACCAGGTCAAAACCAGGTCTAAACCAGGTCTAAACCGGGTCAAAACTGGGTCTAAACCGGGTCTAAACCGGGTCTAAACCAGGTCAAAACCAGGTCAAAACCAGGTCTAAACCAGGTCTAAACCAGGTCTAAACCAGGTCTAAACTGGGTCTAAACCGGGTCAAAACCAGGTCTAAACCGGGTCTAAACCGGGTCTAAACTGGGTCTAAACCGGGTCTTCTTCCAGCCCTAGCCCTCACCAGGATGCTCTTGTACATGTTGCCGTTCTCCACGTCCAGGCTGACCCGGATGATGCAGCAGTCGTCCACCTGCTGGTTGTACAGGGGCAGGGACAGGGTGGAGTAGTTGGAGACGGCGGAGACGGAGCGTTTGTGGTGGGAGCGGGAGGACAGCGGCGTGGAGCAGGAGGCCGAGGAGGACGAGGCCGAGGAGGAGCCGGAGCCGGAGCCCATGCCCGACGTGTCCAGGGACGAGAGCGACGTGCACTCCCAGAACTGAGGCACATCACACAGGAGGTTATGGAAACGGACTGATACTGATACTGATACTCGCACACACTGATACTGATACTGCAGATACTCACAGCACACACTGATACTGCCGATACTCGCGCACACTGATACTGCCGATACTCGCACACACTGATACTGCAGATACTCGCACACACTGATACTGCCGATACTCACAGCACACACTGATACTGATACTGATACTGCAGATACTCACAGCACACACTGATACTGATACTGCAGATACTCACAGCACACACTGATACTGATACTGATACTGCAGATACTCACAGCACACACTGATACTGATACTGATACTGCAGATACTCACACACACTGATACTGCAGATACTCACAGCACACACTGATACTGATACTGCAGATACTCACAGCACACACTGATACTGCAGATACTCGCGCACACTGATACTGCAGATACTCGCACACACTGATACTGATACTGATACTGCAGATACTCGCACACACTGATACCGCAGATACTCGCACACACTGATACCGCAGATACTCGCACACACTGATACCGCAGATACTCGCACACACTGATACTGCAGATACTCGCGCACACTGATACTGCAGATACTCACACACACTGATACTGATACTGATACTGCAGATACTCGCAGCACACACTGATACTGATACTGCAGATACTCGCACACACTGATACTGATACTGCAGATACTCACAGCACACTGATACTGATACTGCAGATACTCACAGCACACACTGATACTGCAGATACTCGCACACACTGATACTGCAGATACTCACAGCACACACTGATACTGCAGATACTCGCACACACTGATACTGCAGATACTCGCACACACTGATACTGCCGATACTCGCACACACTGATACTGCAGATACTCGCACACACTGATACTGCAGATACTCGCACACACTCATACTGCAGATACTCGCACACACTGATACTGCAGATACTCGCACACACTGATACTGCAGATACTCGCACACACTGATACTGCAGATACTCGCACACACCGATACTGCAGATACTCGCACACACTGATGCTGCAGATACTCGCACACACTGATGCTGCAGATACTCGCACACACTGATACTGCAGATACTCGCACACACTGATACTGCAGATACTCGCACACACTGATACTGCAGATACTCGCACACACTGATACTGCAGATACTCGCACACACTGATACTGCAGATACTCGCACACACTGATGCTGCAGATACTCGCACACACTGATACTGCAGATACTCGCACACACCGATACTGCAGATACTCGCACACACTGATACTGCAGATACTCGCACACACTGATACTGCAGATACTCGCACACACTGATACTGCAGATACTCGCACACACTGATACTGCAGATACTCACAGCACACACTGATACGGTAAGACTTTTGTTTATAAGGCGAGTCCAGACATCCCAGTTTCCCCGGGACAGTCCCAGTTTGGACCCTGTGTAGGGCAGATTTACCCAAAACAAGAAATGTCAAAGGTTTTCCTATTTTTGACCAATCTGAACCCATTAACATTTTTTATTAACATTATCGTAATTATTTCTGTTCCTAATCTGCATAAATAAACTCAACTTTAAACATATAAACGTCCTGACTCCAGAGCCTCATCAGTGTGAGATCAGAATGAGTTTAATGCAGATTTAAACATTTGTTTATGTTTTACACAAACTAAACTTAAAACCTCATGACTCATTTGCATAAACTGTAAGAGCTGAAAAAAGCAGCTCTTTCCTTGTGCTGCTGCTTCAGCTTCTGTGGGACTAAAGGACTCGACTCAGTGAATATGAGTGTTCTCCCTGTGACTCAGTGAATATGAGTGTTCTCTCTGTGACAGAGGATGTTCTGCTGGTGCTGAGTCTGTTCTGTGCGTATGTCGCGTTGCAGATGCTGCGTAAACATGTGAAACCGGGACACTCAAAAACCCGATCATACCCGGGACACTGATGTGCAGGGAAACGCACTCTGAGGAATATAGGGATCTCCAAGGAGCCAGAGCCGAGACGTGGGACTGTGAGGCTCCAGAGTTTGTGCTCAGACCTCGACTCCTCAGGCGACGTTACACAGACACCGACATTCAGTTTGGCCATTAAAATGAACCTGATCCACCAAACTCTGAAGGATCAATTATCGATTAATCGACTAATCCTGCCCGTCCCTCGTGCCTATGTCATCAGAACACCTCATTTTAGAGCCTTTCTGGTCCATTTACTGCGCGGGGGGCGGCACATTAGGTCATGACGTGTTTGTGCCTCTGCGTGTGAGCGAGAACGACAGAATCACATTGAAAATAAAAAAAGAGGTGGAATGAATCTGTGGCGCAGCGGCACATACAGGTCTGAGACTGTGTGTGTTTGTTTACCGTGGAGGTGGTGTGTTTGTTTACCGTGGAGGTGGTGTGTTTGTTTACCGTGGAGGTGGTGTCGGCGGCCGGAGCGTCTCTGCTCAGAGCCGAGACCGACAGCTTCACCGAGGGAGTGGACGTCTGAGGAGCACAGGAAACAGGTTTAACTCAAGACTCAAGAGTTACATCTATAAATATCATGAATAAAACTAGAGTTACACCTATAAATATCATGAATAAAACTAGAGTTACATCTATAAATATCATGAATAAAACTAGAGTTACACCTATAAATATCATGAATAGAACTAGAGTTACATCTATAAATATCATGAATAAAACTAGAGTTACACCTATAAATATCATGAATAAAACTAGAGTTACATCTATAAATATCATGAATAAAACTAGAGTTACACCTATAAATATCATGAATAAAACTAGAGTTACATCTATAAATATCATGAATAAAACTAGAGTTACACCTATAAATATCATGAATAAAACTAGAGTTACACCTATAAATATCATGAATAAAACTAGAGTTACACCTATAAATATCATGAATAAAACTAGAGTTACATCTATAAATATCATGAATAAAACTAGAGTTACACCTATAAATATCATGAATAAAACTAGAGTTACACCTATAAATATCATGAATAAAACTAGAGTTACATCTATAAATATCATGAATAAAACTAGAGTTACATCTATAAATATCATGAATAAAACTAGAGTTACACCTATAAATATCATGAATAAAACTAGAGTTACATCTATAAATATCATGAATAAAACTAGAGTTACATCTATAAATATCATGAATAAAACTAGAGTTACATCTATAAATATCATGAATAAAACTAGAGTTACACCTATAAATATCATGAATAAAACTAGAGTTACACCTATAAATATCATGAATAAAACTAGAGTTACATCTATAAATATCATGAATAAAACTAGAGTTACATCTATAAATATCATGAATAAAACTAGAGTTACATCTATAAATATCATGAATAAAACTAGAGTTACACCTATAAATATCATGAATAAAACTAGAGTTACATCTATAAATATCATGAATAAAACTAGAGTTACATCTATAAATATCATGAATAAAACTAGAGTTACACCTATAAATATCATGAATAAAACTAGAGTTACATCTATAAATATCATGAATAAAACTAGAGTTACATCTATAAATATCATGAATAAAACTAGAGTTACATCTATAAATATCATGAATAAAACTAGAGTTACATCTATAAATATCATGAATAAAACTAGAGTTACATCTATAAATATCATGAATAAAACTAGAGTTACATCTATAAATATCATGAATAAAACTAGAGTTACATCTATAAATATCATGAATAAAACTAGAGTTACATCTATAAATATCATGAATAAAACTAGAGTTACACCTATAAATATCATGAATAAAACTAGAGTTACACCTATAAATATCATGAATAAAACTAGAGTTACATCTATAAATATCATGAATAAGCTCTGGTCGTGAGGCAGTTCTGAGTCTGGATCCTTCTGTGACTCTTTAGAAACAAGGAAACTCAGGCTGAAATTGTACATCGTGATTTAATAAACACATTTTTAAAGCTGCACTGCGTAACTTTTCGGGTAGAGATGCTATCGCTTCGTCTGGAATGTTCCGCAGTTCAGCATTAAACCTTTTTATCCTCACGGAGACCAAACCAGGCCGAGTTACAGGTCAGATCTGCGGAGAGAGCGCCCGTTTTTCTAGGTGTTTTTGAGCCAATAAATTGAATAAATGTAAAGTTAGAGCTGTGTAAAGTCACACTGTGGAACATTCCAGGCAGAGCAACGACGTTTCCATAGAAACGAGCAGGTGACGGACCCCTGACCGAAAAGTTACACAATGCAGCTTTAAATAAATAAAGGTCGAATGTGATGACTAAAGGTTCTATACTTTCTATGTGTTTTAGAGTCTAAAACTTTTTTATTTTACTATATTTTTATCTTTTTTATGGAACTCCATTTCTGCCAGCAAACAAAAAATAAAAGCCTCACAGAAAGTCATAATTATGCATTTAAAAGTCATAATTACAAGTTTAAAAGTCATAATTACAAGTTTAAAAGTCATAATTACAAGTTAAAAGTCATAATTATGAGTTTAAACATCATAATTACGAGTTTAAAAGTCATAATTATGCATTTAAAAGTCATAATTACAAGTTTAAAAGTCATAATTACAAGTTAAAAGTCATAATTATGAGTTTAAACATCATAATTACGAGTTTAAAACTCATAATTATGCATTTAAAAGTTATAATTATGAGTTTAAAAGTCATAATTACACATTTAATAGTCTTTACTTGAGTTTAAGAGAGTTTAAAACGTTTTATTAATTAATTATGACTTTTAAACTCATAATTATAATTTTCTGTGGGACTTAAATTTTTTTATTTACTGGCAGAAATGGGCTTCCACACTTTTTAAATACTCAACTAGTCACAATATTTGACCTATTTGTCAAAATCTTTAAGTTTTTTCAATTACAAACAGCCTTTATTTTATTATTTTTTTTTACCAGTATTGCCCTAATACACAATACTGGATGTAGAGGGCTTAGTTTGTTAGTTTTTAGTTTGTATTGTGACTTTAAAGTCTTTCTTCTTCTGTAAAGCACTAGTTTGTGTATGAATTGTGCTTTTGTTTTCCTGGCTGGTACTAAAGAAGCTGTACAGAAGCTAAAAATGCTTCAACCTGCGTGAAAAACAGACAAAAGTATGTTTTAAAAAGCCTTGTGAGTGAGCGGCTGTGAGCACCTTGCGCTCGTGGTGTCCCTCCGGGGAGTCGGATAAGAAGCTGGGGTTGACATCCTCCAGGTCGGAGCCGCTGGAGCTGACGGAGGTGACGGAGAGGGCGTCCCCGCTGTCGCCCCCGCTCTGGTACGGCCGGTACTGCGCCTGGTCGAAGGACTTGGAGTGGGACGAGGCGCCGCTGCAGCCGGCCTCAGTGAGCTGACGGCTGCAGACGCGAGGAGGGAAACACCGTGAGCTTCTGATTCAGGCTTAGACCCACTTTACCGAGCCACACGGGGAATTGTTTAGACATTACTGGAAATTATTTGCTCAAACATCCATATCATATCATAACAAAGAGTAAAAAATATTTAAAAATGCCAAATAATGCCTCATTATATAAATGTGTAGGTCTAAGTTCAGTAAAAATATAAATATAGTTTAGTAGATACATTTTACATTTACTATTCATAAACAAGGTTCTTTTTACATGATTCGTACTGTAAGTTTTAGTTATTTATTTGCGCCACTTAAAAATTCACACCCGAGCCAAAACAGTAGAAAAATGCAGTTTTTTAATTATTTATTTTATTTTATTTTGTTTTATTTAGTTTTATTTTATTTTGTTTTATTTTGTTTTATATTTTGTTTTATTTTATTTAGTTCTATTTTATTGTTTTGTTTTATTTTATTTAGTTTGTTTATTTATTATTATTATTATTATTATTATTATTATTATTATTATTATTATTATTATTATTATTATTATTATTATTCTGTTGGTGTTATTGCTGAAAATGCACAGTAATGATGTTTAATACACATATTATAAAATTTGCTGTTGAAATCTATAAATAATATTGTAAAAAAATTTAAAAAAACAGTTTAGTAGTGGCCCTATTATAATTATTTATTCAGAGCTAAACTGAGGGAAACATTTTAGGATGAAACTGACCCGTCACATCAAACTTTATGATTAGTTTTGATGTGATGCTGCAGCACTAATGTGTTTGTAACATTTATATTACAGAGATTAGAAAGTGCCAGTTCTCCCAGCGCAGAGTTTCCACACTCACTGTATTTTCATCATAAACGTGTTAAAGTTTGGGTAAAACTCACTCGCTCCAGCGCTTCATGATGCCTCCGTTCTTTTTGGCCCTCAGCGTGTTACTCGCAGATTCAGACAAAGGCTCGATCTCACACGACAGGTTATAGCTGAGAAAAGAGCGCAGAAAAACTGATTTAAATATAAAAGCAAAAGCAGTGAAGTCAAAGGCTCCGTGGGGAACTTAGTGCTGGCATCACTCTGCACGACTCCACTGAAATAAACTATTCCTCAGGGACAGTTTCCTGCCGTTTTGCGGAAGATTTTAGATAAAGGAAAAATATTTCCCTCCAGCCCAAAAGCCGTCAGGTTTGTGGACACGATTTTAGTGCAATAAACCACAGTTTTACTTTATGTTTTGACCACAAATTTAAACTTTAAGATAAGATAAGATAAGATAAGATAAGATATCCTTTATTTGACCCACAATGGGGAAATTTCAGTGTTGCAACGCAGAGTTAAGAGAACAGCCTGAAAACAGCAGCAGCAACAGAAGCGCAGAGTTACTTAAAAACAGACAAACTCCATAAAGATCAATAAGGATTATAAAACTATATGTACAGTAAGTTTAGACTGAGCACAGCGGCTACAGTTCGTACACTGCTGTAAATAATATGATATAAATAATAATTATATCTTTACAGTGGCTCCAGTATCTTACAGTAAATAAATAACACACAGGAACACAAACCAGAAGCACTGAATGTGTAACGATCACGTTTCTGTGCTGGTCCAGCCCCACAGCGCCAGCTCAGAGGTATAATACTCCCTACGACAGAAGCACAGCCACGAGGGGTGTGTACGTGTCTCGTGAGTCGTGTACGTGTCTCATGAGCCGTGTACGTGTCTCGTGAGTCGTGTACGTGTCTCATGAGTCGTGTACGTGTCTCATGAGTCGTGTACGTGTCTCATGAGCCGTGTACGTGTCTTATGAGTCATGTACGTGTCTCATGAGCCGTGTACGTGTCTACAGTTGTGCTCATAAGTTTACATATCGTGGCAGAATTGATGATTTCTCGGTCCAGAAGCTGCACATGGGACATACTTGGATATTCAACATGAGAATGATCCAAAACACAAAGTGGCTCCAGCAGAATAAAGTGAAGGTCCTGGTTTAGCCCTGGTTTAGTCCTGGTTTAGTCTGGCTTTAGTCCTGGTTTAGTCCTGGTTTAGTCCTGGTTTAGTCTGGCTTTAGTCCTGGTTTAGTCCTGGTTTAGTCCTGGTTTAGTCTGGCTTTAGTCCTGGTTTAGTCCTGGTTTAGTCCTGGTTTAGTCTGGCTTTAGTCCTGGTTTAGCCCTGGTTTAGTGCTGGTTTAGTCCTGGTTGAGTCCTGGTTTAGTCCTGGTTTAGTCCTGGTTTAGTCTGGCTTTAGTCCTGGTTTAGCCCTGGTTTAGTCCTGGTTTAGTCCTGGTTTAGTCCTGGTTTAGCCCTGGTTTAGTCCTGGTTTAGTCCTGGTTTCGTCCTGGTTTAGTCCTGGTTTAGTCCTGGTTTAGTCCTGGTTTAGCCCTGGTTTAGTCCTGGTTTAGTCCTGGTTTAGTCCTGGTTGAGTCCTGGTTTAGTCCTGGTTTAGTCCTGGTTTAGTCCTGGTTTAGCCCTGGTTTAGTCCTGGTTTAGCCCTGGTTTCGTCCTGGTTTAGTCCTGGTTTCGTCCTGGTTTAGTCCTGGTTTAGCCCTGGTTTAGTCCTGGTTTAGTCCTGGTTTAGTCCTGGTTTAGTCTGGCTTTAGTCCTGGTTTAGTCCTGGTTTAGTCCTGGTTTAGTCTGGCTTTAGTCCTGGTTTAGCCCTGGTTTAGTGCTGGTTTAGTCCTGGTTGAGTCCTGGTTTAGTCCTGGTTTAGTCCTGGTTTAGTCCTGGTTTAGCCCTGGTTTAGTCCTGGTTTAGTCCTGGTTTAGTCCTGGTTTAGCCCTGGTTTAGTCCTGGTTTCGTCCTGGTTTCGTCCTGGTTTAGTCCTGGTTTCGTCCTGGTTTAGTCCTGGTTTAGCCCTGGTTTAGTCCTGGTTTAGTCCTGGTTTAGTCCTGGTTGAGTCCTGGTTTAGTCCTGGTTTAGTCCTGGTTTAGTCCTGGTTTAGCCCTGGTTTAGTCCTGGTTTAGCCCTGGTTTCGTCCTGGTTTAGTCCTGGTTTCGTCCTGGTTTAGTCCTGGTTTAGTCCTGGTTTAGCCCTGGTTTAGTCCTGGTTTAGTCCTGGTTTAGTCCTGGTTTAGCCCTGGTTTAGTCCTGGTTTAGTCCTGGTTTAGTCTGGCTTTAGTCCTGGTTTAGTCCTGGTTTAGTCCTGGTTTAGTCTGGCTTTAGTCCTGGTTTAGCCCTGGTTTAGTGCTGGTTTAGTCCTGGTTGAGTCCTGGTTTAGTCCTGGTTTAGTCCTGGTTTAGTCTGGCTTTAGTCCTGGTTTAGCCCTGGTTTAGTCCTGGTTTAGTCTGGCTTTAGTCCTGGTTTAGTCCTGGTTTAGTCCTGGTTTAGTCTGGCTTTAGTCCTGGTTTAGCCCTGGTTTAGTCCTGGTTTAGTCCTGGTTTAGTCTGGCTTTAGTCCTGGTTTAGCCCTGGTTTAGTCCTGGTTTAGTCTGGCTTTAGTCCTGGTTTAGTCCTGGTTTAGTCCTGGTTTAGTCTGGCTTTAGTCCTGGTTTAGTCCTGGTTTAGTCCTGGTTTAGTCTGGCTTTAGTCCTGGTTTAGCCCTGGTTTAGTCCTGGTTTAGTCCTGGTTTAGTCTGGCTTTAGTCCTGGTTTAGCCCTGGTTTAGTCCTGGTTTAGTCTGGCTTTAGTCCTGGTTTAGTCCTGGTTTAGTCCTGGTTTAGTCTGGCTTTAGTCCTGGTTTAGTCCTGGTTTAGTCCTGGTTTAGTCTGGCTTTAGTCCTGGTTTAGTCCTGGTTTAGTCCTGGTTGAGTCCTGGTTTAGTCCTGGTTTAGTCCTGGTTTAGTCCTGGTTTAGCCCTGGTTTAGTCCTGGTTTAGCCCTGGTTTAGTCCTGGTTTAGTCCTGGTTTAGTCCTGGTTTAGTCCTGGTTTAGTCCTGGTTTAGCCCTGGTTTAGTCCTGGTTTAGTCCTGGTTTAGTCCTGGTTTAGCCCTGGTTTAGTCCTGGTTTAGTCCTGGTTTAGTCTGGCTTTAGTCCTGGTTTAGTCCTGGTTTAGTCCTGGTTTAGTCTGGCTTTAGTCCTGGTTTAGCCCTGGTTTAGTGCTGGTTTAGTCCTGGTTGAGTCTGGCTTTAGTCCTGGTTTAGCCCTGGTTTAGTCCTGGTTTAGTCTGGCTTTAGTCCTGGTTTAGTCCTGGTTTAGTCCTGGTTTAGTCTGGCTTTAGTCCTGGTTTAGCCCTGGTTTAGTCCTGGTTTAGTCTGGCTTTAGTCCTGGTTTAGTCCTGGTTTAGTCCTGGTTTAGTCTGGCTTTAGTCCTGGTTTAGCCCTGGTTTAGTCCTGGTTTAGTCTGGCTTTAGTCCTGGTTTAGTCCTGGTATAGTCCTGGTTTAGTCTGGCTTTAGTCCTGGTTTAGCCCTGGTTTAGTCCTGGTTTAGTCTGGCTTTAGTCCTGGTTTAGTCCTGGTTTAGTCCTGGTTTAGTCTGGCTTTAGTCCTGGTTTAGTCCTGGTTTAGTCCTGGTTTAGTCTGGCTTTAGTCCTGGTTTAGCCCTGGTTTAGTCCTGGTTTAGTCCTGGTTTAGTCTGGCTTTAGTCCTGGTTTAGCCCTGGTTTAGTCCTGGTTTAGTCTGGCTTTAGTCCTGGTTTAGTCCTGGTTTAGTCCTGGTTTAGTCTGGCTTTAGTCCTGGTTTAGTCCTGGTTTAGTCCTGGTTTAGTCTGGCTTTAGTCCTGGTTTAGTCCTGGTTTAGTCCTGGTTTAGTCTGGCTTTAGTCCTGGTTTAGTCCTGGTTTAGTCCTGGTTTAGTCTGGCTTTAGTCCTGGTTTAGCCCTGGTTTAGTGCTGGTTTAGTCCTGGTTGAGTCCTGGTTTAGACCTGGTTTAGTCCTGGTTTAGTCTGGCTTTAGTCCTGGTTTAGCCCTGGTTTAGTCCTGGTTTAGTCCTGGTTTAGTCCTGGTTTAGCCCTGGTTTAGTCCTGGTTTCGTCCTGGTTTCGTCCTGGTTTAGTCCTGGTTTCGTCCTGGTTTAGTCCTGGTTTAGCCCTGGTTTAGTCCTGGTTTAGTCCTGGTTTAGTCCTGGTTGAGTCCTGGTTTAGTCCTGGTTTAGTCCTGGTTTAGTCCTGGTTTAGCCCTGGTTTAGTCCTGGTTTAGCCCTGGTTTCGTCCTGGTTTAGTCCTGGTTTCGTCCTGGTTTAGTCCTGGTTTAGCCCTGGTTTAGTCCTGGTTTAGTCCTGGTTTAGTCCTGGTTTAGTCTGGCTTTAGTCCTGGTTTAGTCCTGGTTTAGTCCTGGTTTAGTCTGGCTTTAGTCCTGGTTTAGCCCTGGTTTAGTGCTGGTTTAGTCCTGGTTGAGTCCTGGTTTAGTCCTGGTTTAGTCCTGGTTTAGTCCTGGTTTAGCCCTGGTTTAGTCCTGGTTTAGTCCTGGTTTAGTCCTGGTTTAGCCCTGGTTTAGTCCTGGTTTAGTCCTGGTTTCGCCCTGGTTTAGTCCTGGTTTAGTCCTGGTTTAGTCCTGGTTTAGACCTGGTTTAGTCCTGGTTTAGTCCTGGTTTAGTCCTGGTTGAGTCCTGGTTTAGTCCTGGTTTAGTCCTGGTTTAGTCCTGGTTTAGCCCTGGTTTAGTCCTGGTTTAGCCCTGGTTTCGTCCTGGTTTAGTCCTGGTTTCGTCCTGGTTTAGTCCTGGTTTAGTCCTGGTTTAGCCCTGGTTTAGTCCTGGTTTAGTCCTGGTTTAGTCCTGGTTTAGCCCTGGTTTAGTCCTGGTTTAGTCCTGGTTTAGTCTGGCTTTAGTCCTGGTTTAGTCCTGGTTTAGTCCTGGTTTAGTCTGGCTTTAGTCCTGGTTTAGCCCTGGTTTAGTGCTGGTTTAGTCCTGGTTGAGTCCTGGTTTAGTCCTGGTTTAGTCCTGGTTTAGTCTGGCTTTAGTCCTGGTTTAGCCCTGGTTTAGTCCTGGTTTTAGTCTGGCTTTAGTCCTGGTTTAGTCCTGGTTTAGTCCTGGTTTAGTCTGGCTTTAGTCCTGGTTTAGCCCTGGTTTAGTCCTGGTTTAGTCCTGGTTTAGTCTGGCTTTAGTCCTGGTTTAGCCCTGGTTTAGTCCTGGTTTAGTCTGGCTTTAGTCCTGGTTTAGTCCTGGTTTAGTCCTGGTTTAGTCTGGCTTTAGTCCTGGTTTAGTCCTGGTTTAGTCCTGGTTTAGTCTGGCTTTTAGTCCTGGTTTAGCCCTGGTTTAGTCCTGGTTTAGTCCTGGTTTAGTCTGGCTTTAGTCCTGGTTTAGCCCTGGTTTAGTCCTGGTTTAGTCTGGCTTTAGTCCTGGTTTAGTCCTGGTTTAGTCCTGGTTTAGTCTGGCTTTAGTCCTGGTTTAGTCCTGGTTTAGTCCTGGTTTAGTCTGGCTTTAGTCCTGGTTTAGTCCTGGTTTAGTCCTGGTTGAGTCCTGGTTTAGTCCTGGTTTAGTCCTGGTTTAGTCCTCTGGTTTAGCCCTGGTTTAGTCCTGGTTTAGCCCTGGTTTCGGCCCCTGGTTTAGTCCTGGTTTCGGGCCCTGGTTTAGTCCTGGTTTAGTCCTGGTTTAGCCCTGGTTTAGTCCTGGTTTAGTCCTGGTTTAGTCCTGGTTTAGCCCTGGTTTAGTCCTGGTTTAGTCCTGGTTTAGTCTGGCTTTAGTCCTGGTTTAGTCCTGGTTTAGTCCTGGTTTAGTCTGGCTTTAGTCCTGGTTTAGCCATGGTTTAGTGCTGGTTTAGTCCTGGTTGAGTCTGGCTAGTCCTGGTTTAGCCCTGGTTTAGTCCTGGTTTAGTCTGGCTTTAGTCCTGGTTTAGTCTCTGGTTTAGTCCTGGTTTAGTCTGGCTTTTTAGTCCTGGTTTAGCCCTGGTTTAGTCCTGGTTTAGTCTGGCTTAGTCCTGGTTTAGTCCTGGTTTAGTCCTGGTTTAGTGTTGCTTTAGTCCTGGTTTAGCCCTGGTTTAGTCCTGGTTTAGTCTGGCTTTAGTCCTGGTTTAGTCCTGGTATAGTCCTGGTTTAGTCTGGCTTTAGTCCTGGTTTAGCCCCTGGTTTAGTCCTGGTTTAGTCTGGCTTTAGTCCTGGTTTAGTCCTGGTTTAGTCCTGGTTTAGTCTGGCTTTAGTCCTGGTTTAGTCCTGGTTTAGTCTGGCTTTAGTCCTGGTTTAGTCCTGGTTTAGTCCTGGTTTAGTCCTGGTTTAGTCTGGCTTTAGTCCTGGTTTAGCCCTGGTTTAGTCCTGGTTTAGTCTGGCTTTAGTCCTGGTTTAGTCCTGGTTTAGTCCTGGTTTAGTCTGGCTTTAGTCCTGGTTTAGTCCTGGTTTAGTCCTGGTTTAGTCTGGCTTTAGTCCTGGTTTAGTCCTGGTTTAGTCCTGGTTTAGTCCTGGTTTAGTCCTGGTTTGCTCCTGGTTTAGTCCTGGTTTAGTCTGGCTTTAGTCCTGGTTTAGCCCTGGTTTAGTCTTGGTTTAGTCCTGGTTTCGTCCTGGTTTGCTCCTGGTTTAGTCCTGGTTTAGTCCTGGCTTCGTTCTGGTTTTGTCCTGGTTTAGTCCTGATTTAGTCCTGGTTTAGTCCTGCCTTAGCCCTGCCTTAGCCCTGGTTTCGCCCTGGTTTCGTCCTGGTTTGCTCCTGGTTTGCTCCTGGTTTAGTCCTGGTTTCGTCCTGGTTTCGTCCTGGTTTCGTCCTGGTTTGCTCCTGGTTTGCTCCTGGTTTCGTCCTGGTTTCGTCCTGGTTTAGTCCTGGTTTAGTCCTGGGTTTATCCCTGGTTTAGCCCTGGTTTTAGTCCTGGTTTAGTCCTGGTTTTTTCCCTGGTTTAGTCCTGGTTTAGCCCTGGTTTAGTCCTGGTTTATTCCTGGTTTAGTCCTGGCTTAGTCTGGCTTTAGTCCCTGGTTTAGTCCTGGTTTAGTCCTGGTTTAGTCTGGCTTTAGTCCTGGTTTAGCCCTGGTTTAGTGCTGGTTTAGTCCTGGTTGAGTCCTGGTTTAGTCCTGGTTTAGTCCTGGTTTAGTCAGGCTTTAGTCCTGGTTTAGCCCTGGTTTAGTCCTGGTTTAGTCCTGGTTTAGTCCTGGTTTAGTCCCGGTTTAGTGATGGTTTAGTCCCCTGGATTAGTCCTGGTTTCGTCCTGGTTTAGTCCTGGTTTAGCCCTGGTTTAGTCCTGGTTTAGTCCTGGTTTAGTCCTGGTTGAGTCCTGGTTTAGTCCTGGTTTAGTCCTGGTTTAGTCCTGGTTTAGCCCTGGTTTAGTCCTGGTTTAGCCCTGGTTTCGTCCTGGTTTAGTCCTGGTTTCGTCCTGGTTTAGTCCTGGTTTAGTCCTGGTTTAGTCCTGGTTTAGTCCTGGTTGAGTCCTGGTTTAGTCCTGGTTTAGTCTGGCTTTAGTCCTGGTTTAGCCCTGGTTTAGTCCTGGTTTAGTCCTGGTTTAGTCTGGCTTTAGTCCTGGTTTAGCCCTGGTTTAGTGCTGGTTTAGTCCTGGTTGAGTCCTGGTTTAGTCCTGGTTTAGTCCTGGTTTAGTCTGGCTTTAGTCCTGGTTTAGCCCTGGTTTAGTCCTGGTTTAGTCCTGGTTTAGTCCTGGTTTAGTCCTGGTTTAGTCCTGGTTTAGTCCTGGTTTAGTCCTGGTTTAGTCCTGGTTTCGTCCTGGTTTAGTCCTGGTTTAGCCCTGGTTTAGTCCTGGTTTAGTCCTGGTTTAGTCCTGGTTGAGTCCTGGTTGAGTCCTGGTTTAGTCCTGGTTTAGTCCTGGTTTAGTCCTGGTTTAGCCCTGGTTTAGTCCTGGTTTAGCCCTGGTTTCATTCCTGGTTTCGTCCTGGTTGCGCCCTGGTTTAGTCCTGGTTTAGTCCTGGTTTAGCCCTGGTTTAGTCCTGGTTTAGTCCTGGTTTAGTCCTGGTTTAGTCCTGGTTTAGTCCTGGTTTAGTCCTGGTTTAGTCCTGGTTTAGTCCTGGTTTCGTCCTGGTTTAGTCCTGGTTTCGTCCTGGTTTAGTCCTGGTTTCGTCCTGGTTTAGTCCTGGTTTAGTCCTGGTTTAGTCCTGGTTTCGTCCTGGTTTAGTCCTGGTTTAGTCCTGGTTTAGTCCTGGTTCTGGAGTGTTCGTCTCTTCTGACCTCAGTATCACTGAACCTCTGGGCAGATTCAAGCTGCAGTTCAGACAAGAGCCCAAGAATTTACAGGAACTGGAGCCTTTGGCCCAGAAGAATGAGCAGCTTCACCATCAGAGGAAAGAACACATCCACAACTATCACAAAAGACTCTTTTGTGTAGTTTCTGTTTCATTATGACTGAAAAAGAGGAAACACAGGAGTTTGATAAGAAACGAGCCGTTTCTCATCAAACTCCTGTGTTTCCTCTTTTTCACCCAAGAAGCAGTGACCACGAGTGAAAGAAAAGTGTTTGTGTTTTCATTCATATTCTGTGAAAGACGGACAAGAAATCAGTCAAACTCTGTCAGCGTCTGAGAACTTATGAGCACAACTGTGGACAGAGCGATATATCGGATCGTTTAATGTGATGATACGGTATCGATATCATGAGCTGCTGTGTCGATATATCGCCAGGAGTAATTTTTTTGATATATTTTACTTGTGTAAGAGCTGCAGTTGTGTCGACATTTTCACTGTTATGAGTCAAACGTGTGGTTTTCTTCTTAACTCAGTGGACTTAATGGACTTTTAGTATCACAGTCATGATTTAGGTTTTGTTTTCGATTTGAAATATGTCGTACTGAATCGAAAGTGTGAAACATGTCTCGTATCGGGGCTTGTGTATTGAACTGCGTATCGTATCGGCGACTTCGTAAATGATCTCGGCCCTAATCTCCACACGACTCCGGACCGTTGAAGGGCTCATGTCTCTGGTACTGACGTAAACAAACTCCAGCCTCCTCCGTGAAGTCGCCTCATCAAACACAAACCTACAAAAACTCTGTCAGTCGTTTGTGCTGCAAAAAGTTTCGTTTGTGCTGCTTTAGTTTTGGAGAAATTATCGATTCTTTTCCAGGTCAAACTGGGGTCAGACCCACAGGAAGAAGAAAAATGCTCGAAAACGCCCAAAATGGAGTCAGTCGTTTGTGCTTCGTTTGTTTCTGTTTTGTGCTGTGACAATTTTTCATTTGTGTGAGTTTATTTCTAAAATTATTAATGATTATTTCTGTGTTGGTTACAGGACGTCATTTCTGCTCATCTGAAGCAGCGACTTTAGCAAAACTAGTGGCGAAAACGACCTGAGGCTGAGGAAAAATCTGTGTTATTATAAAATATGAATCAAAAGCAAAAGACTAAAGACTGAGACAGACTTAAAGTCGCTGCTTCAGCTGAGCGGAAATGACGTCCTGTAATTACCACAGAAATAATAATGAATCATTTTAGAAATAAACTCACACAAATGAAACTGTCACAGCACAAAACAGCACAAACCAAATACAAACGTTTTCTATCATTTTCTTCCTGTTTTGAGGCTGTTTCACATTCTGAGGTTCTGGACGACGTCATCGACCAAAATAAAACTGCAAATATCTGAAGAACCAGAATCACACAAATGAAACTTTCTGCAGCACAAACGATTGACACAGTTTTTGTGCAGGTTTGAGTTTGATGAGGCGACTTCACTTCCCAAACTCCAGCCTCGCGTCTCGTCTCTTCAGCTCAGACGAGTTTTCCGCTCGTCCCGGTGCCGTAAATCGTCCCTAATCGCTGTAAATCTCGTGCGTTTACCTCTCGGCCTCGCTGAGCTTCTCCACTCCCCCGAACCACTCCCTGAAGTGTCCGTCCTGAGTGAAGCTGTAGTTGTTGGAGGCGAGCTGCAGCAGTTTGATCTGAGCGATCACCTCGAACTCCTGAGGACAACACGCCGGGGTTAGGAGAGCTGAACAGATTTTAAGGAAACGTTTGCTCTACTGAACGGAAACGCAAAAAACTGAGACTCTTCACAGTGTCTGGGCTTAAAACTCACACCACTTACAACTTTTCAACTTTTCAATATGTGAAAAAAAAAGGATTTAGACGCGTTTATGGTCAATATCTCTGTAATTACTGCGTCTTATCCACATGAAAATAAAATAATTCACCAGATTCAAGGCAGATTATTACGGAAAATCGACTTTTTAGAGCTTTCGCGTGAGACAAAACTGCCACAGGGTCGAGCACACCAGAGGAAAAATGATCTTTATCTTAAAATTTTCCATGTTTTTTTGCGTTTGAATTGGACAAAAAAGCGTTAGGTTTGGTTCTCTTACGGTTCCAAAAAGCAGCGCTGGAACGGAAACAAAAATATGAAGACAGATAAAAGTTTGTGACGCCAAAACTAGAAACTGAATTATGTAATTTATATATTAGGAATTATGTGAAAATCTGGTTTTGTCTCGTTTTCGTGGACCCAACTCTGGGGTTTATTTAATCCCAGTTTGACCCAGAACGCACCTTTCGCCTCTTTTCGAAGTTGATGAGTCCGTTCTAAAAAAGAAGAAAAAAAGAACAATATAATTTATGTAACAGATTTTTTCCCATTTAAATAAAAATATGTAATATATATAATAAGTGTTTTTGGGTAATTTTGTATCTAGGCTGCACTGTTTAGAGCTGATATAAGAGATTTTATTCGTATTTAACATATTTAAATAAAAATATGCACTTTTTTTGGGTTAATTTTGCATCTAGAAGGAACTTTTTAGAGTTTATATAAAATAGATTTTTCTCATTTAAATAAAAATACATAGTTTTTTTAAATTAATTTTGTACCAAGACTGCCAGTTTTAGAATTTATATAACAGATTTTTAAAAAATGTAATTAAAAATATGTATTGTTTTGTTAATTTTGTATCTAAACTGCACTTTATAGAGCTTATTTATATAGAAGATTTTTAACCATTTAAATAAAAATGTTTTTTTTGTGCTAATTTTGTATCTATACTGCACTTTTTAGTGCTTATATAATTAATGTTTTCCCATCTTAATAAAAATATGTTGGTTTGTTTGTTAATTTTGTATCTAGACTGTACTTTTTAGAGCTTATATAATACGATTTTTTCCCATTTAAATAAAAATGTTTTTTTGTTAATATTGTACCTAGAAGCCACGTTTTAGCGCTTATATCATAGATTTTTCCCATTTAAGTAAAAATAAGTCATTTCTTTGTTCATTTTGTACCTGGACTGCACTTTTTAGAACTTATATAACAGATTTTTTGTTTAATTAAATTAAAAATATGTATTTTTTTTTGTTAATTTTGTATCTAAACTGCATTTTACAGAGCTTATATAAAAGATATTTAACCATTTAAATGAAAATGTTGTTTTTTTGTTCATTTTGTATCTAGACTGCACTTCGTGGAGCTTAAACAGTAGATTTTCTTCCCATTTAAATAAAAATACGTAGTTTTATTGTTAATCTTGCATCTAAAACGCTCCTGACCTCCGTGTAGTCCTTCATGGCAGTGTCCATCATGACGAGATCGGTGAGAAAAGTGCCCAGATACGGGATGGTCCCCTGCATCACGCCCTGGACAGAGGAGGAGAGAAACGTAAACAAACCCAGCACATTTCACCTCTTCTCCAGCAGGGGGCGCAAACGAGCCGCTTGCTACAGGGAATCCTCCAGGAAAGAGGTTTTTATCAGGCCGGATTTGAGCGTCTCGGGGCGATAAAAGGTCATACCAGGTCCCTCTGCTGCTGGTGCCGCCTCTGCGCTCGTTTGGGGTTGATTTCCAACGTGGCGAACTTGGACGTGCCCTCCTAAAAACACAGGAAAACACAAAACAAATCAGTATTTAACAGGGACGTAACAATAAAATAACATCGTGGAGCATCACAATACATCGAATCCCAAGTTTCTGATGCGGAAATGGCTAAAAAAAACCAGAGGGAACTACATAGACCATGATCCTTTGCTCCGTTTCAGTGCAGAACATGAGGAAATAACTGTTCTAAGCACTTTTACATCTTCATTCTCTGGATTAAGTCTCGTGGAGGCGTTTTTAGAGGAAAAAGTCGTTAAGATCACTTGAAAAGAAAGTTGAGATGACTTGGATTAAGAAAGTTTTATCAGGATTTGAGTAAATTTCACTTGAAAAGTAAAATTATCTGCAAGTGGAATAAGAGTTTTTGTGCTTAAAGTATGAAAATACATCTTACTACACTTAAAATAAGAAACAAAATCGAACGTTGCTTGAATTAAGAGAAAAACACTTACTCCACTGGTGGATAATTTCACTTGTCAAGTTGAATCTGCTTAAATAAAGTAAAATATTCTTAGTTTAAGTTATTTTAACTTCCCTGAAGTACAAAATACTGTAACACCCCCAGTGTTTAAAGGTCCGGTATTACACAAAATGTACTCTTCTGAGCTTTAGGACCTGTTCTAATGTTGTTTCCTCCTCAAAAACAGACCTGGAGTCGTGTTTCGTTTCGTTCACATGTTCGAGTAACTCTTTATTATTCGTCTGTCTGCATCTCCAAAGCTCGAAACGCTCTGTTCCACCTGGTGATGTCATGAAGCTCCTTTTTTTTTACCTTTTTTTCCAGTAAAGATTTGCAGTTCCAGGGCTGAAGAGAAAAGAATTCCGCCTAAATCTGCAGGTTTACGCATTAAAAAACACGTGTGAACGAAACAAAACACAACTCCAGGTGTGTTTGCGACAAGAAAACGACATAATAACGCTTTAAGTTTATGACGTCCCCTTTAAAGTTAAATTACACCGAGGACGATTCAGTTAGAGGAAGACGAGCTGCTGCTTGTCTGCGCTAATGGGCCCCGTCGATAAACAATTAGCCCCCCGCTGTTTCGCTGCGGCGCGACGTTCACATCTGCCCAGGACATAAAACACTACGGCTGTGGCAGAGTGGTTAGCGCTCCTGCCGAGACACAGAACTACAGTCTGTAACAGCCGAGCCGAGGACCCTAAACGTTTTTACGGTTTGGTTTTATTTAACACTTACCGACGTACAGTGAATCTATTTATTAGAACAGAAACGAGCTTTGCAAATGATCCATAAAGTAGTTTTTTTTAGAACACACCCATAAACTTTTTATTCAATCTAAGCTCCTAAAGATTCCCGACTGTGTAAAATATTATACGCTTCGAGCATTCAACAATTTACCACCAGCTAATCTACAAAGTTTGTTCAAAATGAGAGAAAACTCATAATTTAAGAGGATATGGAAAGTTGGAACTACTTGTAAAGGTTTCTGTGTCTGTATGTGGTGTAAAACTCTGGATACACGTCTCAAACACGGCCAAAATATCCATAAATTCAACTTGTTGTACAAACATATGGTCACAGAATATAGAGAGTAGGTCTTAATATCAGAACAAAAGTGCCCTTTGTAGAGCTGCTTTGTGCTTGTTGTTTCCGCACCATTGCTGTATGTGCTTCCTTTACCGTTACTTGTATTTGTTTCCGTTTCCATGGGGACGGGCAGGATTAGTCGATTAATCGATAATTGATCCTTAAGAGTTTGGTGGATCAGGTTCATTTTAATGGCCAAACTGAATGTCGGTGTCTGTGTAACGTAGCCTGAGGAGTCGAGGTCTGAGCACAAACTCTGGAGCCTCACAGTCCCACGTCTCGGCTCTGGCTCCTTGGAGATCCCTATATTCCTCAGAGTGTGTTTACCTATCCCGGTTTCGCATGTTTACACAGCATCTGCAACGCAACATACACAGAACAGACTCACCAGCCTCATCACATTCACTCATATTCCACTGAGTCGAGTCCTTTAGTCCCACAAGGCAGAAGCTCTGCATCTGCAGGCGCCTTTACGGAACAAATGAACCTTCAGCTCGTTCCATAAAGAAGGAGGAAAATAACATAAGGACGACAGCAGCAATAAGTTAGAACAAGGATGAAAAAGGATTGTGACTGTCCAACGAGACCAGCGTAAGGATGGAGTCGCTTCAGCTTTGTGGATTCTGCAGGAAAAAGAACATTACGCTGGACCAACGTAAGAATCTTCTTGCCCAGAAGAAAAAAGAGTCAACAACTCCCCATAACTATGTTCTTCTCTCGGGAAAAGACGTCTGCACCACAGCTTCAGTAGAAAAAGACGTCTGCACCACAGCTTCAGTAGAAAAAGACGCTGCACCACAGCTTCAGTAGAAAAAGACGCTGCACCACAGCTTCAGTAGAAAAAGACGCTGCACCACAGCTTCAGTAGAAAAAGACGTCTGCAGCACAGCTTCAGTAGAAAAAGACGTCTGCACCACAGCTTCAGTAGAAAAAGACGTCTGCACCACAGCTTCAGTAGAAAAAGACGTCTGCACCACAGCTTCAGTAGAAAAAGACGTCTGCACCACAGCTTCAGTAGAAAAAGACGTCTGCACCACAGCTTCAGTAGAAAAAGACGTCTGCACCACAGCTTCAGTAGAAAAAGACGCTGCACCACAGCTTCAGTAGAAAAAGACGCCTGCACCACAGCTTCAGTAGAAAAAGACGTCTGCACCACAGCTTCAGTAGAAAAAGACGCCTGCACCACAGCTTCAGTAGAAAAAGACGCCTGCACCACAGCTTCAGTAGAAAAAGACGCTGCACCACAGCTTCAGTAGAAAAAGACGCTGCACCACAGCTTCAGTAGAAAAAGACGCTGCACCACAGCTTCAGTAGAAAAAGACGCTGCACCACAGCTTCAGTAGAAAAAGACGTCTGCACCACAGCTTCAGTAGAAAAAGACGTCTGCACCACAGCTTCAGTAGAAAAAGACGCTGCACCACAGGCTTCAGTAGAAAAAGACGCTACAGGAGTCAGGATGAAGAGGTTCAGTCAGAGGGACTGAGAAATACGCCTGAGGCACAATGTCCAACCTCCTATTCATTATTAAAACTATTGGAGTTATTTGTAAGAAAACGATTCTATTTTTATCTCTTAAACAGATGCTTGGGCCTGAAAACAGGTTTTGATCTTTGGTTTCATTCTGTAGTTCAGTATTGTATTGTATAATGTAAAAAATACAGCTGATACATCACAGATTTGGCCTGTCGCAGGTTCTTTTTGGAGCGAAACCCCCGATAAACCAGGGTTCACTGTATCTGAAGTATGTGCAGAAGGAGGCCAGCGCTGGTGCTGAGGTAAAAGTCGGGGGAGTCGTTTTATCGTTGGTGTGAAAGAGCTGCCAGGAGCAGATACAGACGAACTGAAGACGCCCTCGGCCCTGAAAAACCCCAGACTGGAGCCTTATCTGCCCCGGCCCACACCCGGACTCTCCCCACACGTCACCAAACCCGATCACACCGGCGATAAACTGACCGGCAAAGCCACGAGCGACACTCACGTCACAGGAGGTTTCCCCTCCTGCTCCGACGCAGTGGAGCTGACGACCTGCGGGAAGTCGCCCCATCAAACTCAAACCTACAAAACTACGTCAGTCGTTTGTGCTGCAAAAAGTTTTGTTTGTGTGATTCTGGTTCTTCAGATATTTGCAGTTTTATTTTGGCCGATGACGTCGTCCAGAACCTCAGAATGTGAAACAGCCTCAAAACAGGAAGAAAATTATAGAAAACGTTTGTATTTGTGACAGTTTCATTTGTGTGAGTTTATTTCTAAAATCATTCATTATTATTTCTGCGGTGATTATAGGACGTCTGTGTTATTCTATAAAATATGAATCAAAAGCAAAAGACTAAAGACTGAAACAGACTTTTCCACAGCCTCAGGCCGTTTCTCTTCACTAGTTTTGTGGAGTTTGTCTCCGTCAGCTGAGCAGAAATGACGTCCTATAATTACCACAGAAATAATAATGAATAATTTTAGAAATAAACTCACACAAATGAAACTGTCACAGCACAAAACAGAACAAATGAAATACAAATGTTTTCTATAATTTTCTGCTGTTTTGAGGCTGTTTCACATAGAGAAAAGTGTGATTTTTTAACAAGCGCGATGCACTTGTTAAAAAATGACATACGCTGGAGACATTTTGATATTTTTTTGGTGTTTTTGTTTTTTTTGTGTTTTGAGGTTCTGGACGACGTCTTCGACCCAAAATAAAACTGCAAATATCTGAAGAACCAGAATCGCACAAACTGAACTTTCTGCAGCACAAACGACTGACTCCATTTTGGGCGTTTTCGAGCATTTTTCTTCTTCCTGTGGGTCTGACCCCAGTTTGACCTGTAAAAGAATCGTTAATTTCCCCAAAACTAAAGAAGCACAAACGAAACTTTTTGCAGCACAAACGATTGACAGAGTTTTTGTGCAGGTTTGAGTTTGATGGGGCGACTTCACAACTTCACGCAGGTATTTTGACGATATAGCGAGACAAAAACACCAAAAAAAGATCAAAATGTCTCCAACTTGTGTGATTTTTTTTAACAAGTGCATCGCGCTTGTTAAAAAAATCACACTTTTCTCTATGGAGATGTTATTAGTTTGTCTGGAATGTTCCACAGTACGGCATTAAACCTTTCCATCATCAGGGAGACCAAAACAGACCAAGTTACGGGTCAGATCTGTGGAGAGGCGACGCCGCTCACAGTCAGAACGCCTGATTTTCTAGGTGTTTTTAAGCTATAAAACCACCTGTCATATGGGAAAAAATGTAAAGTAAAACTGTTCACAGGGTTCCCGCTGTTTTTCACTGATAAAATTTCAAAACTTTTCGATGACATTACAGAAAATTATACCGTAAAATACCAAATAAAAGCCGGATCTCCTTTAAACTCCGGGTGCAGGTTTATATTTGTATATTTGTATATTTGTATATTCTGATAAATAAGCGTCGGTTCCAAATAAACGTTGAGTCTAATGTCGGTGCTGAAGACAAGTCGAGCTGCAGCAACAGGAGCAGAACTCATTTGCATAAACTATAAGCGCTGAAAGAAGCAGCTGCTCCTCCTGATGCGGTGATCTCGTACTCGCTGCGTCTGACGTTTGTTTGGCTAAAGAAACGTCTGCGTGTTGTGGAGGGTTTGAACGACTTTCTGTGATTCAGGAGTCGCTTTAAAACGCGGGAAACTCTTCGCTCCGTAGAGATTTTGTCGTAACATTTCACGTGAACTCGCCTACGTCTGTGTAGAAAGTCGCCTAAATTATCGTCACGCTGGTTAACAGAATCTGAGCTCCAGATTTTCCCAGGTTTCCTGAGCGAGATTTTGCGCGAGGAAGGAATTAATCTCCCCAAATCCGCCGCCTGGTCTCAAATAAACTCCTGGATCTGCGAAGAGATTGAAACAAATAAACGCCCCGGCGACTATTTGGTGTTTTACGTTACTTTTAGGGCTAAATATGAAATGTGAACCCTTTCCACTCGTTTATTGTGTTTATTATTTTAACCAAAACACCTGATTGTGTTTGTTCTGCCGGAGACGCTCAGAAATAATCAGAATAGTTTAACGATAACTTAAGTATCGATACTTCAAATGAGTTTCTAGTTCCAGTACTAGTTTTATTCTTCGGATATTTGGGTGTCGATAGTCAAAAGTTATTCTGCAAACTCACCTTCACCAGCAGCTCTCGACTCAGGGAGTAATTATTATCGTCAGAGAAGATTTCGGACAGTTCACGGAACATTCGGAAACTCTCCCTGTTCACAGAAAACAACAAACTTAGATTAAAAAAAACGATATTATTCTATTTTCTGATGTTCTAATGTCGTTTCCTCGTCACAAACAGACCTGGAGTTGTGTTTTTTTTGTTTCATTCACACGTCTAACGCACAAACGCTGCAGATTTAGTCAGATTTCTTCGCTCAGACGGATCATTTCAGCCCTGGAATTGCTCATTTCTGCTGAATTTAAGGTAAAAGGAGCTAAAAAAGTGCCACTTCATGACATCACAAGGTGGAACAGAGCGTTGTGAGCTAAGAAAGTGTTACTCAAACACGTGTGAATGAAAGAAACCAAAAGTCCAGCTGTGTTTCCCATACTTAGACCAATCTGTGGCGAATATAAGTAGAGTTTTTATTGATTTAATTTGTATTGTTATATCGTTATTACATTATTTATTTCATTTTTGTTGTAAAAGTTAAATACAAGAACAATATTAAGTATTTGAAATAAAAACCCTAAGATTTTGTTGTTGTTTTTTTTGTCAAAGAATCTAAAGTTCAGGTAAAAACTAAACTTAAGCGTCTATTTCGGTTTGTGATTCTCAACGTGAAACTTAAAATACAGGTTTTTCTCAAACATAATTTCTGTGAGGAAACAGTTCTGGCGCCGCACAGTCCGACAGTCTGTGGAAAAACAACTCCGGGTCTGATTTTGAGGAGGAAACGACGTGACTTAAACCTCACAAAAGTCCATTTTATGTAATACAGGAGCTTTAAACCTGGGATACTTTATAAATGGGTGTAATATTTGTGTATTTTGTGTCTTTGAACGCACCGTGAAACCTCGTCCCAGGTCCTCTTGAGCCGGTGGATGGAGTTACACTGAAGTGCCGACAAAATGGCTCTTAGCGACGAGAAGTTTTTCAAAATCCGACACTCCTGAACACACCACAGGCTCACGGCGTCAGAATCAGAGCAAAACATTTACTTCACCGTCAGAATATTTAGTTGTTTTGTCTGGTTTAATCTTTGGTTATTGAATATTATTATTGTTTTTATTTGTGTTTGTGTTTAATTTGGTGTGTTGTTTGCTCCGGTCTTGCCCCCGTCTCGCCCCGGTCTTGCCCTGGTCTTTCCCCGGTCTCACCTCAATCCTGTCCCGGTCCTGCCCTGGTCTTTGCCCCAATCTCGTCTTGGTCCTGCCCTGGTCTCGCCCCAGTCTTTGCCCCGGTCTTTCCCCCGGTCTTTGCCCCGGTCTTTCCCCGGTCCTGTCACGGTCTGGCCCCAGTCTTTTCCCCGGTCTTTGCCCTGGTCTTTGCCCCGGTCTCTGCCCCGGTCTTTGCCCCGGTCTCTGCCCCGGTCTCTGCCCCGGTCTTTGCCCCGGTCTCTGCCCCGGTCTTTGCCCCGGTCTCTGCCCCGGTCTCTGCCCCGGTCTTTGCCCCGGTCTCTGCCCCGGTCTTTGCCCCGGTCTCTGCCCCGGTCTCTGCCCCGGTCTTTGCCCCGGTCTTTGCCCTGGTCTTTGCCCCGGTCTCTGCCCCGGTCTTTGCCCTGGTCTTTGCCCCAGTCTTTCCCCCGGTCTTTGCCCCGGTCTTTGCCCCGGTCTTTGCCCCACTCCTGCCCCGGTCTTTACCCGTGCCACGTCGATCCACCTCTCCAGCAGCCGCGCCCGCTGCGTGTGCTTCAGGCCGGGGCTGCTCAGGCAGGTGGTGATCACACAGTTGGTGACGGAGTTGAACTGCGCCACCGTCGCCCGGATCGTCGGCGCCAGATGCTCTTTGCCCTTTTTGTCCCGCTGAGACCAGATCCCGCCCAGACAGTGGTACGGCACCACCTTCTTGAACAGGTCCTGGGGAGAGACCAGACGGGTCCAACATTCGGGGAAGATTTTGGCACAACAGGCTGAGAACGACGGCAAAAACTTATAAAAAGTATAAAGATAAAAAGTCATAATTACGAGTTTAAAAGTCAAAATTATGAGTTTAAAAGTCATAATTATGAGATTAAAAGTCATAATTATGAGATTAAAAATCATAATTATGAGTTTAAAAGTCATAATTATGAGATTAAAAGTCATAATTATGAGATTAAAAGTCATAATTATGAGATTAAAAGTCATAATTATGAGTTTAAAAGTCATAATTATGAGATTAAAAGTCATAATTATGAGATTAAAAGTAATAATTATGAGTTTAAAAGTCATAATTATGAGATTAAAAATCATAATTATGAGATTAAAAGTCATAATTATGAGATTAAAAGTCATAATTATGAGTTTAAAAGTCATAATTATGAGATTAAAAGTCATAATTATGAGATTAAAAGTCATAATTATGAGTTTAAAAGTCATAATTATGAGATTAAAAGTCATAATTATGAGATTAAAAGTCATAATTATGAGTTTAAAAGTCATAATTATGAGATTAAAAGTCATAATTATGAGATTAAAAGTCATAATTATGAGATTAAAAGTCATAATTACACATTTAAAAGTCATAATTACACATTTAACTTTTAAATGTGTAATTATGACTTTTAATCTCATAATTATGACTTTTAATCTCATAATTATGACTTTTAAACTCATAATTATGACTTTCTGTGAGACTGGGCTTCCATAGTTCTACATGTGAAGAAATTGACAAATAAAACCTACTACTACTGATATATTTCTATTTTTTGCATTAGAAGAGCTGTACGTGTGGCTGTTTGCAGGTTTTCTTACCGCGTCCATGAGCGTGAACTGCTCCGCCACCATGATGGGGTCAAAGGAGAGGAAACTAAACGCCGGGAGCTCATCCTCGAAGCCGCTCTCCTCCTGCGTGGCAAACGGGCAGGCCATGTGCTCCCCTGGACACGCACACACAAACACACACACACACACACACACACACAAAAACAAACACACACACACACAAACACACACAAACACACACACACAAACACAAAAACAAACACAAACACACTCAGAATTATGTCCTTAAAATCCACGAAAACCTCCTTTTTAAACAAATGAAACAGAAGGTGAACACTTCGCCTTTAATCATACAGATGAGAAACAGGAAAAAAGGTTTTAACTCTGGGAGAATCAATCAGAAATGCTTTAGACCTGGTTTAGTCCTGGGTTAGACCTGGTTTAGTCCTGGGTTAGACCTGGTTTAGTCCTGGGTTAGACCTGGTTTAGTCCTGGGTTAGACCTGGTTTAGTCTTGGTTTAGTCCATCTTTAGTGCTTGTAGATGATGCTGTGTGGTGTGGACCATCGGAGTCTTGTTTAGTCCTGGTTTAGTCCTTCTTTAGTCCTAGTTTAGTCCTGGTTTAGCCCTGCTTTAGTCCTGGTTTAGTCCTGGTTTAGTCCTGGTTTAGTCCTGGTTTAGTTCCTCTTTAGTGCTTGTGGATGCTGCTGTGTGGTGAGTACCGTCAGAGTCCGGCTCAGTCCTGTTTTAGACCTGGTTTAGTCCTGGGTTAGACCTGGTTTCGTCCTGGGTTAGACCTGGTTTAGTCCTGTTTTAGTCCTGCTTTAGTCCTGTTTTAGTCCTGTTTTAGTCCTGGTTTAGTCCTGGTTTAGTCCTGTTTTAGTCCTGGTTTAGTCCTGGTTTAGTCCTGGTTTAGTCCTGTTTTAGTCCTGGTTTAGTCCTGGTTTAGTCCTGGTTTAGTCCTGTTTTAGTCCTGTTTTAGTCCTGTTTTAGTCCTGGTTTAGTCCTGTTTTAGTCCTGTTTTAGTCCTGTTTTAGTCCTGGTTTAGTCCTGGTTTAGTCCTGGGTTAGTCCTGGTTTAGTCCTGATTTAGTCCTGTTTTAGTCCTGTTTCAGTCCTGCTTTAGTCCTGGTTTAGACCTGGTTCAGTCCTGAGTTAGTCCTGGTTTAGTCCTGGTTTAGTCCTGGGTTAGTCCTGGTTTAGTCCTGATTTAGTCCTGGTTCAGTCCTGAGTTAGTCCTGGTTTAGTCCTGTTTTAGTCCTGTTTCAGTCCTGCTTTAGTCCTGGTTTAGTCCTGGTTCAGTCCTGAGTTAGTCCTGGTTTAGTCCTGGTTTAGTCCTGGTTTAGTCCTGGTTTAGTCCTGTTTCAGCGCTTGTAGATGCTGTGTGGTGTGTAATATCAGAGTCTGGTTCAATCCTGGTTCAGTCCTGGTTTAGTCCTGTTTTAGTCCTGGTTTAGTCCTGGTTGAGTCCTGGTTTAGCCCTGCTTTAGTCCTAGTTTAGTCCTGTTTTAGTCCTGTTTTAGTCCTGGTTTAGTCCTGGTTTAGTCCTGGTTTAGTCCTTGTGGATGCTGCTGTGTGGTGAGTACCGTCGGAGTCCGGCTTAGTCCTGGTTTAGTCCTGTTTTAGTCCTAGTTTAGTCCTGTTTTAGTCCTAGTTTAGTCCTGCTTTAGTCCTGGTTTAGTCCTGTTTTAGTCCTGGTTTAGTCCTGTTTTAGTCCTGGTTTAGTCCTGGTTTAGTCCTGGTTTAGTCCTGGTTTAGTCCTGGTTTAGTGCTTGTAGATGCTGTGTGGTGTGTAATATCAGAGTCTGGTTCAATCCTGGTTCAGTCCTGGTTTAGTCCTGTTTTAGTCCTGGTTTAGTCCTGGTTTAGTCCTGGTTTAGTCCTGTTTTAGTCCTGGTTTAGTCCTGGTTTAGTCCTTGTGGATGCTGCTGTGTGGTGAGTACCGTCGGAGTCCGGCTCGCACTGCTGCCTGCGGAGGAAGTGGGCGAGCAGGTTGCGAGCGCGTCTCTCCAGGTCCGAGCCGGGGAAGTGCAGGTGCAGATAGGCCAGGAGCTGGTGCAGGGACTCGTAGTGCGGAGGGCTCCAGAAATCCTCCGAGTACTGGTCCAGCCACGCGCCCAGGATCGACGACACCGTACTGGGAACACAGAGACAGGAACGTGACGAAGCCCGGACAGAACAGGGTGAGGACCATCCCCCCAACAAACTCAAACACTATGTCAATCGTTTGTGCTGCAAAAAGTTTCATTTGTGCGTTTCTGGTTCTTAACCCCTGAAGACCTGAGGGCAATTTTAGTACTTTTCTCCTCGCCTGGATTTTGTTCTTAATTTTGCTTTTAAAACTGCCCCTTTTACCCCTAATGAAGTGTTCTACCTCCTTTTGTTCAGTCCAACCTGTTATTTCACAATCTGCTGCTGTAGTTGTGTCATGAGGCTGTGATAAAAGCTACAGGACCAGAAATAGAGATGAAAAAAAAACAGAACATAAAATTCACACTCTTTTATACAAAACACACAGCAAACATGTAGAAACAACTTTTTGGACATAAAAAATGCTTAATTTAGGGCCTCAGCTACAAAAATGCAAAATCTCAAGTCTGTAAGTAAATTAAAAATCTCCTTATTGCCCTAAAAACAAAAAAAGTGCAGTGGCTCCATGACTTTCCTGGTCCAGTCCTGGAAACAGCTCCTGTCAGGTCCAGGGCCAGAGCCACAGCACTTCTGCATTTCCAGGGTGGAAATTACATTTGGATTTGTTCATTTGGACTGAAATAAACCTTTAAATAAAAATAGAAAGAGATGCACAATTACACACACCAAGATGTGTCATTTTCCATGTGTGTGAGAATTAACTCCACTTAGAGCGACTTTTTCCCTCGTTCTAAACACACACAGTCAGAGGAGTCGACCATCTTGACTCACTTCACTCTTTGGCAAAGTTTGGCTCGATCAAAATGGACGGAGCGCATGAGTTTGGGGAAAACAAAGTTCCTGTTGGACACTCGTTTTGCTCCCGTCATCACACAGCGTGAGTGTGACGTAGGATAAAGCCGCAGAAATGTACGGAAACCTCTATGTCTGCACTTTCAGAGGGGAAAAGGAAGTTTCTGTCTTTTACCGTTACAAAGTTCTGCGGTTATAGAAACATGTTCCTCTGTGTCGTATATGATGTCGTAGGTCTTCGAGGGTTAAGATATTTGCAGGTTTTTGAAACAGCCTCAAAACAGCAGAAAATGACAGAAAACACAAAGCCGTTTCCACATTCTTCCGTGCACACGTGAACTTTTACTGCGTCTGTGGGGGAGAGTGCACTGCCTCCACTCATCTGTCTCCTTATCTTTCCTCTGTCCTTCCTCCCCCTGTTTCTCCGCCTCTTCCTCCGCCTCTCCCTTCTGTCTTCTCAAACATTTCTCTTTCTCCTTCACTCGCTCATCCCTCGCTACCTCTCCTTACTCCTCTGTCCCTCTTCTCTCTGTCTCATCTTTTCCTCTGTGCCATTTCTTTCTCTTTCTCTCTCTCCTCCCTCTCCTTCCGCCCTTATCTCCTCTCCTCCCTCTCCTTCCTCCCTTATCTCCTCTCATCCCTCTCTTTTTCTTTTTCTCTTTCTTATCGTGGGGAGGACGGCTGTGTTTTCTCATCACAGTGAAATCCTGCACCAGCTGCACTCCCCTCTGCGGGGGCAGAAAGGTGGAGACAAGGGGGCAGAAAGGTGGGGGTAGAGGGGCAGAAAGGTGGAGACGAGGGGGCAGAAAGGTGGGGGTAGAGGGGCAGGAAGGTGGGGGTAGAGGGGCAGAAAGGTGGGGATAGATGGGCAGAAAGGTGGAGACAAGGGGGCAGAAAGGTGGGGGTAGAGGGGCAGAAAGGTGGAGACAAGGGGGCAGAAAGGTGGGGGTAGAGGGGCAGGAAGGTGGAGATGAGGGGGCAGAAAGGTGGGGGTAGAGGGGCAGGAAGGTGGAGACGAGGGGGCAGAAAGGTGGGGATAGAGGGGCAGAAAGGTGGAGACAAGGGGGCAGAAAGGTGGGGATAGAGGGGCAGAAAGGTGTGGGTAGAGGCTCAGTAAGGAGGACACAAGGGGGCAGTAAGGTCGTGGTAGCGGGGCAGGAAGGTGGAGATGAGGGGGCAGAAAGGTGGGGATAGAGGAGCAGAAAGGTGGAGGCAAGGGGGCAGAAAGGTGGGGATAGAGGGGCAGAAAGGTGGAGACAAGGGGGCAGAAAGGTGGGGATAGAGGGGCAGAAAGGTGGAGACAAGGGGGCAGAAAGGTGGGGGTGGAGGGGCAGGAAGGTGGGGGTAGAGGGGCAGAAAGGTGGGGATAGAGGGGCAGAAAGGTGGAGACAAGGGGGCAGAAAGGTGGGGGTAGAGGGGCAGAAAGGTGGAGACAAGGGGGCAGAAAGGTGGGGGTAGAGGGGCAGGAAGGTGGAGACGAGGGGGCAGAAAGGTGGGGGTAGAGGGGCAGGAAGGTGGAGACGAGGGGGCAGAAAGGTGGGGATAGAGGGGCAGAAAGGTGGAGACAAGGGGGCAGAAAGGTGGGGATAGAGGGGCAGAAAGGTGGGGGTAGAGGGGCAGAAAGGTGGAGACAAGGGGGCAGAAAGGTGGGGGTAGAGGGGCAGGAAGGTGGAGATGAGGGGGCAGAAAGGTGGGGATAGAGGGGCAGAAAGGTGGAGACAAGGGGGCAGAAAGGTGGGGGTAGAGGGGCAGAAAGGTGGAGACAAGGGGGCAGAAAGGTGGGGATAGAGGGGCAGAAAGGTGGAGACAAGGGGGCAGAAAGGTGGAGACAAGGGGGCAGAAAGGTGGGGGTAGAGGGGCAGGAAGGTGGAGACGAGGGGGCAGAAAGGTGGGGGTGGAGGGGCAGGAAGGTGGGGATAGAGGGGCAGAAAGGTGGAGACAAGGGGGCAGAAAGGTGGGGGTAGATGGGCAGAAAGGTGGAGACGAGGGGGCAGAAAGGTGGAGACAAGGGGGCAGAAAGGTGGAGACGGAGGCTGTGAGAAGCGTTCAATGTGAAACACTGTGAAACCTTTTAGACCACAATACGCAATAATATCTCCATGGAAACGAGCTTATGACACGCCCCCTACCAGAAAAGTTACGCAATGCAGCTTTAAACCAGAAAGTAACGCCTCAGATCCGTCTTCATATTTACAGCCGTCCCCGAACATAAACTAACTTAACATCAAAATGCGACAGAGGATTCATAACTGAGAACTACTTAAAGCTCCTTTCTGTCGTCACGGAGACCAAACAGGACCAGGTCACGGGTCAGATCTGTGGGGAGGCGACCCCGGGGCCAGGCTGAGATCACGTTTGGCCCGTGCACAGTTTGGACGCGGCTCAGAACAAAAAAACTCCCACTCCTTTCCTTACAGCTCATCTCTTCCCTCTGAACTGGCGGATTCACTTTGTTTTGATCCGCTGACGTCGGCGGAGTTAAAGGAAACGTGTCGAGCTTTCGTGCGTTTCGTCTGTTTTGCGTAATCTGGATCACGTCGTTCACTGGAGCCAAAACGACTGCGGGACGTCGCCGAAAACTTCACCGCTGGAGCGAAAACAACCTGAGAACAAAGTCGGTCCAGAGCAGCGGGAAGAGAGACGCCGATATATCGTCTGTGGGGAAGTTACAGGTCAGATCTGTGGAGAAGGCGCCTGTTTTTCGAGGTATTTTTGAGCAGTAAAACCACCTGTACTTTAAGTTACGACCCTGCTCAACTAGGCTTGGGGAAGTAACCAAAAGAAAGATGTAAAATGGTTAAGTAAAGTTATAATTTAATGAACAGGAATGTAAAAGGTAAAAGAACAAAGATGCTAAAATACCATGAATAACATTTACAAATAAGTTTTGTGTCTAAAACAGGTCTTGTAGATCTATAAAAACAAAACAAAAAGTGGCAATCTAAGGGACATGGCAAAGGAGAGAGTTCAGTTTGTCAGAGTTTATTTGGTTGAAAATGTTTCTGAGGGATTTTACACACAAACGAAGGACAAAACCCACAACCAGGGACGTAACAA
The DNA here is from genome assembly GCA_034769755.1 of Odontamblyopus lacepedii. Classification (NCBI taxonomy): domain Eukaryota; kingdom Metazoa; phylum Chordata; class Actinopteri; order Gobiiformes; family Gobiidae; genus Odontamblyopus; species Odontamblyopus lacepedii. The sequence goes on from CM068358.1 coordinate 39,188,462, forward strand.
CAAAGTAAATCTGGTGATATCGTATCGTCAAAGGTCTCACAATAACATCGTGGAGCATCACAATATCTCGAATCCCAAGTCTCTTTGCTTAAATGAACAGTTCTGATGCAGAAATAGCTAAAAAAAAACAGAGGGAACTACATAGACCATGATCCTTTGCTCCGTTTCAGTGCAGACGACATGAAGAAATAACTGTTCTAAGCACTTTTACATCTTCATTCTGTGGGTTAAGTCTGTGAAGCATTTTTAGAGGAAAAAGGAGCAGATTCACCACAAAATATTGTAATAAATCTGGTACAGTGAGATGTGAGAGATCAAATATGAACGAAAAAGAAAGAATGAACGAACAAATGGAAGAAAGAATGAAGGATCGAACGAAAGAAAGAAAAAGAAAGAACAAAAGAATGAACTAAAGAAAAAAACGAAAAAGAAAAGACGAAAGAATGAGCAAAAGTAAGAACGAAAGAACGAACGAAAGAAGGAACGAAAAAAACAAAAGAAAAAAAGAACCAATGACAAAAAGAACAAAAGAAAGGAAAATATGGTGAAAATATCGAACAGAGAGATTTGGATTTCGTTCCATCCTTAATGACAATAAATGTTGCACCAAATGACTGAAGCATTTTAGAGTCAGTCTTGTTTTTCTGTAGAATATTGTAATATCGTGAGATTTTCCCACGATATCGCAGTAAATATCGTATCGTGAGGTTCAGACCGTGACGATATCGTATCGTGAGACTCGGATATCGTTACAGCCCATATCGTTTGGTCATTATATCGGGACGATCCGCCTTAAACGTGCAGCACAGGTCGATACACAAGTGAAAACAGAGAACGTGGGTGAGTTTGAAGTCGATTTAAATTACTGTATTTTTCGGACTATAAGTCGCTCTGGACTATAAGTCTCACTTTTTCAGGGAAATGTATTTTATAAAATCAGAGACCAAGAACTGACATGTCATCTTGAAGCTCCTGATGCTCACGGTTACAGGAGCGAATCTGGCGCCAGGATCTGTGTCTTGAAGAGGATTTTTTGGACGGACAAAATAGCGCAAAAAAAAAAAAAAAAAAAATCAGGACCATGTAGAGCGGATTCATAGGAACATTTTAAGACCCAAATGACGAGGCCACAGCAGCAGCAGGTCCAGACAGAGGAGCGACAAGATCCAAAGTGCGTCAGCGCTGTCCATTCATAAATACATTCTATGGGCTCAGTGTGAAAAATGTAATATACAAGTCGCACCTGAGTATAAGTCGCAGGAACCACCCAAACCCTGAAAAAAAGTGCTACTTATAGTCCGTTTAAGTATAACATATAGTTTTATCTCAACACGTCCTGACTCCTGTAACGCCCTGTGCACCAGCATGAGCCGAGCACCTGTGAGCCCAAAGTTCTGCAGCACGTCTTTGAACCGGCGCACGTCATAGGGAACACATCACACCTATTTTAACCTCACTGCACCGGCTTCCCGTTCAATTTAGAGTTGATTTTAAAATGTTATCGTTCGATTTTAAGGCACTTCGTGGACTGGCCCCGGCGTACATCTTGGACCTCGTTGTTCCTACAATCCTTCGCTCTGAGGGCTGAAGGCTCCAACTTTTCGTCCCCAAAACGAGACTCAAAAGTCGGGGTGACGCTGGAGCCTTTTCTGTGGTCGGCCCAAAACTCTGGAACATTCTCCCTCTTCACGTTCAGACCGCCCCTTCAGTCGATTCTTTTAAGTCATTTAAAAACACACTTTTACTCACCGGCTTTTCACACGGCATGAACATTGTGTGCTCCGCTGAACGTCTTTTATTGATTTTATTTACTAGTTTTCTATGTGCTAATTTAAAATAGCATTTTAAGTTTTTATTTTAAGTATTTTATTTTATGCTTTATATTAATGAATGTGTTCATTTATATTGTGCTGCTCTGTGCAGCACTTTGGAGACTGTGTGTTGGTAAAATGTGCCATATAAATAAAGGTGGATTGGATTATAGTCCAAAAAATACAGTACAGAATTGGGTCTTTTGTATGACCCAAAAATACCGGCGACCCACCTGGATAAAGCGGAAGAAGAAGATGGATAAAGCAGCCTGAGAAACTCTGTTCTTATTTTCACTGAATCCTGTAAACTAAATGAACTAAATGAACTAAACACTTGGCACATAAACTCCAGCTGTGCAGCGGTTCTGCTCTCATGTCCTGTATGTAATGTTTGTGTTGTCTCATTAATATCGTAGTGTTAAAATACATGAGATTTTTATTTTCCGTGTCTTAAAACATGTTGAAATTGAATGGTTATTGTGACCCGTGTATCCAGATATGTGTCGTGGTTAGACTGTGTCGTTGCATCCCCAGTATCGGCACAATGTCTCCTCCTTTAAACCTGATATTCTGAGTACACATTAGAAAACAGAGAAAGTGAAGTGGACGGAAGAGGCACTCACTTTCTGAGCTCGGTGCACTCGTCCTGAGAGACTCTGTGAGCTGTGACAGGCACATTCTGGAGCTTGGCGTATCTGCAAAACACAAAACACACAGATTATAGTAACTCACTTGCACGACCCTTTACTACTGTTACTGTGGCATCTGTGTTCGCTGGTTTGGTGACAGCAGCTCAGGTGACGGTGCATTCACTGTGTCCTTGGGTAAGACTGTCAAAAATTCTGCTTTACTTCTGCTGTGGTCCAGAAAAATTGAGACTTTCTTTTATTTTAGTGACTGCGAGGCTAGAAAAAAGCACTAAAAATGCTTCGTATTAATGTTAAACACAGATTTATGCTCCTGACACTGGAAATATTTGAAAAAGTTCAATAGAAACTAGAAATTTGCCTGTTGAAAATCCTTATACGTCATTGACCCACAGATCACACTTTGGTTTACTGTATTTTTTGGACTTAAAATCCTTTATTTTTTAAGTTTGTATTAAATCTGGTTGTGCTCACCGACCTCAGACTGATTTTATGTGGAACACAGTGCTCAAAAATTCTCCAAATGTTTTAGTAGTTTTGTAAGTTCCGAAGCCGCTGGATCGTCACATGGAGCAGGAAAGCCTCAGAAACACTCGTGCGTTGGACGGAAATGCAGCGTATGTGGTGCAGCTGAGGCGAAGTGATACATACTGTGCTTCAACACGGGACGGGCATTAGATTAAATGTTCTTAATCGATCGTCGGGAAAATTAACGATCGATTTTCAATTAATCATTAACATTTTATATTAAAATTATCATCACAATTATGATATTATTACTGTTACTAATCTGCATAAATAAACTCAACTTTAAACACATAAACGTCCTGACTCCAGAGCCGCATCAGTGTGAGATCAGAATGTGTTTAATGCAGATTTAAACATTTGTTTATGTTTTACAGAAACTAAACTTAAAACCACATGACTCATTTGCATAAACTGTGTGACAGAGGATGTTCTGCTGATGCTGAGTCTGTTCTGTGCGTCCGTCACGTTGGAGATACTGCCTAAACATGTGAAACCGGGACACTCCAAAAAAAACAAAGCCTCGAGTCCTCACGCTACGTTACGCACAACCTACATTCGGTTTGTCGATTAAAATGAATGTGATCGACGAAATTCTTAATGATCAATAATCGATGAGTCGATTAATCCTGCCCGTCCCTAGCTTCAACATCATATTACGATGTGTTTAAGGACCGGAAATGGCCCCTGTTCAAAGACATGCGACTTACACTCCAAAGTGAAGCAAACTAAAGACCGAATTATAGTTCTGCATCGACTAAACGCATGGGTAACCTTGTCGCCGTCGGTTTTATTACTATGGTGTCGAGGTCCATGTGCCGTGAAGTAATTCACTGCAACAACGCTACACCGGCCTGAGCTACTGCAGATGTAGAATCTCCGAAAAGTTTAACATGAACAAGAGCGCAGCGTATGCAAATGAGCCATGCGGTTTTAAGTTTTATTTCTGTAAAAGGTAAACAAATGTACCAAAGCTGCATTAAACACATTATTACTCAGTGTAAATATAGAGCGGCGTAATTTAGTGCTGCCGTCATTCCCGGTGGATTAACCAAAGAACTACAACTGCTAGATATCGGTGTTATCGGGTCGTTCAGAGTTAAACTGCAGCTGTGTGGGAGATTGTGTTGTTTTTGCAGCCGCTCGGTGTGAGTCTGGATTAAAGGACAGTTCTTAGTGCTGATCTGAGAGGAGCCTGTGTGAGGCTGAGTGTTGAAATGTGTCGGTTTTGAAGCTCGTTTTGGTTCTTTCTCATTGGTTAGCGATTAGCTGCTGTAGCTCGCACACATAAACAGGCTGTTTTCTCTTCCGTTAGCGACTGTAAAGTGACTATAGTGGCCGTATATATGTTACTGGACACACACTGATATGGAAATGAGCTGTGAATAGAGGTGTGAATTATCAGCATTTACCACACGCATTTAACGCTAAAGGCTAACAGCGGTAGTTTACTTACAGCACTTTCTTTACAGGCTAGAATATCGTACAAAAACACCATTAGGCCGAGCAACTCTTTAAATATGACGTAAAGAGGCAGAAGAACAGGAAATGTCGCCTAAATAAACCCGACTGAAAATCCAATAGAGCCAAACCGAAGTTTTATAAACAACTGAAGATTTACAGTGAGTTTTTACGTCATAAATATATCAGCTTTATGGTCCGAAAAATACAGTAGTTTAATGGGAGAATCTGTCTCTTGCGCCCTCGTCTGGGTTTACGGCATCGCTGCGTCGCAGAATCCGTAGTCGTACCTGTTGAGCAGCAGGTCGAGCACTTGTCTGGTGGTGGCGAAGGATCGGTAGGTGCAGAGGAAGATGGTGACGTAGGTGGAGTCGCGGTCCTTGAACGCCGTCACCATGTACTCCACCAGCCGCTCCAGCGTCCCCGCCTTGATCGTGCGCACCTTGCACGTCTCGTACAGGCTGAGCGCCGCCTCCGAGTCCACGCCGAGCCACCGCTGCCCCTTACTGGCCGAGTGATGCAGCTGCACCTTCCGCAGTGTGATGGTGAAGACCGCATCCTCCTCGGACTCCTCGCCGATCTCCTGAGTGGAGCTCTGTGGAACCAGACGGGAACAGAGGGTTTAATACTCCCTACAACTGTACAATAACATCCTTATGTCACAGATAATACTCCCTACAACTGTACAACTCACCCTTATGTGAAAGATAATACTCCCTACAACTGTACAATAACATCCTTATGTCACAGATAATACTCCCTACAACTGTACAAACCACCCTTATGTCACAGATAATACTCCCTACAACTGTACAACTCACCCTTATGTCACAGATAATACTCCCTACAACTGTACAACTCACCTTATGTCACAGATAATACTCCCTACAACTGTACAAACCACCCTTATGTGAAAGATAATACTCCCTACAACTGTACAACTCACCCTTATGTCACAGATAATACTCCCTACAACTGCACAACTCACCCTTATGTCACAGATAATACTCCCTACAACTGTGCAACTCACTTTTATGTCAGATAATACTCCCTACAACTGTACAACTCACCTTATGTCACAGATAATACTCCCTACAACTCCACAACTCACTTTTATGTCATAAATAATACTCCCTACAACTGTACATCTTATTACAAACTGTATCTTTAATCAGGATAAAGTCGTGTTTATTTCAAGTTTGGTTAAATAAACTGCAGCTTTTATATTTATTCTCTTAAACCAAGATTTTTGTCCCTGTTTATTTTAGTTAAATTATGTGTTTGGGCACCAAAACAAAGCAAAGCAGCAATTTCCAAAGTTTATACGCCACAAAGTCAACGTGAAAATAAAGTTTTTTAGATTTTAAGTTTTCATTTCACTCGTAACAGCACCAAAAACTCCGTCTCTGTAATCCCGTGTTTAACGCTGCTGCTTTTCTTCATGGAAATGTTACTGCTATGTCTAAAATGTCCCACAGTACAGCCTTAAACCCATCTATTTCCACGGATACAAGCCCGAAGCGCCTCCAGGCCAAGTGACAGCTCAGATCTGTGGAGAGGCGAGCCCACTCACAGTAGAAATGCAGGTTTTTTGTCGTGTTTTTGAGCATTAAAACACCTTAGATGAGTTTAAAAGCCATATACTGTGAAACCTTACAGGCGAAGCAATAATGTCTCCATGGAAACGAGCTTGGTGAAGAAAAGTTACACAACGCAGCTTTAAATAAGAACAGTAACACGTCATAAACAGTCCAAAACTCAAACTACTTTATGTAAAAATGTGACAAAGAATTCATGATTGAGTTTAACTGTTTAAAGCTGCATTGTGTCACTTCTCTGGTGGAGTCTGTACTGCCTTTTTATCGCCACGGAGACCAAACCAGACCAAGTTCCAGGTCAGGTCTGTGGAGAGGCGACCCCCGCTCACAGTCAGAACGCCTGGTTTTTTGTTGTTTTTCTTGGTATTTTTGAGCGATAAAACCACCTGTAACTGAATAAATGTAAAGTAGAGCTGTTTAAAGTCACACTGTGGGACATTCCAGTGACGTATCCATGGAAACAAGTTGCATAACGCACCTTTAAAGCCCGATTTGTAACATTTGCACTACAGAAAAGCGCTGATGTGAACACAGGGGCCCCTCTGACCACATTTAGGGACTTTTTGATTGACTCTAACAAGATCCAAACTCGGGTCATGAGGGTGAAAGCGGCGAGGACGTCAACATAAACAGTCTGCCGTCCGCTTGTTTCCATGGAAATGTGAATGCTCTGCCTGGAATGTTCCGCAGTGTGACATTAAACAGCTCTACACATGGATCTTTAAATGTGGCTGAAGTGTGCGAAAACATTTAGTCGTATTTGTAATGAATGAACTACAATGAGTGGGATTTAGTAAATAATTAACATATACATAACAATATTCGCCCCAAAAGCAAGATTTATTTGATGTAAATTAATTTTAGTGGACTGATGTCGTAGGGCTGAGGAGCTTCTTTTCTGCACAGTTTGAAATGAACAACGCCTTTGTCAATACTTCCATCGGGTCGTTTTTGGAATAGAAATTTTCCCGTCCAGAGACCTGAAGTCGCCCCATTAAACTCAAACCTACACAAAAACTATGGCAATCGTTTGTGCTGTTTTGTGCTGTGACAGTTTTCATTTGTGTGACTTTATTTCTAAAATTATTTCTGTGGTAATTATATTATGTCATTTCTGCTCATCTGACGGCGACAAACTCCACAAAACGAGTGAAGAGAAACGACCTGAGGCTGAGGAAAAGTCTGTCTCAGTCTTTAGTCATTTGCTTTTGATTCATATTTTATAATAACACAGACTTTTCCTCAGCCTCAGGTCGTTTCTCTTCATTAGTTTTGTGGAGTTTGTCTCCGTCAGCTGAGCAGAAATGACGTCCTGTAATTACCACAGAAATAATAATGAATAATTTTAGAAATAAACTCACACAAATGAAACTGTCACAGCACAAAACAGCACAAACCAAATACAAACGTTTTCTATCATTTTCTTCCTGTTTTGAGGCTGTTTCACATTCTGAGGTTCTGGACGACGTCATCGACCAAAATAAAACTGCAAATATCTGAAGAACCAGAATCGCACAAACGAAACTTTTTGCAGCACAAACGACTGACTCCATTTTGGGCGTTTTGGAGCATTTTTCTTCTTCCTGTGGGTCTGACCCCAGTTTGACCTGTAAAAGAATCGTTAATTTCTCCAAAACTAAAGAAGCACAAACGAAACTTTTTGCAGCACAAACGATGGACATAATTTTTGTGCAGGTTTGAGTTTGACGGGGCGACTTCACGGGGTTTTCATGAGCTGCTGTTGTAGTCAGAACTGTGTGCATCGGTATAATTGTCGTACCATTATACGATAAAATGTGTTAATATTTTTAATGCATTCATTTCTTTGTAATGAATTAGTCGTAATTAACTCGTAATGTCCCACCCCCAGTTTAAATACATTTTCCTCTGGTTTTCTATGCTTTAAAAGTCGTGTATTACGCAAAATTGACTCTTGTAGCTTTAAGTCATGTTATAATATTGTTACCTCCTCAAAAACAGACCTGGAGCTGTGTTTGGTTTCATTTAAACGTGTCTGAGGAATCTTTTTTTTTATTATTTCAGCGTCTTTGAGTGTCTTGAAAAGCGCTTTCTAAATAAAATGTATTAGTCTGTCAACGTCTCCAAAGCTCAAAATGCTCCGTTCCGGTAGTTTTCAGGTTAACATGTTCCGTTTTTACCTTTAGCTCAGTCGAGATCGGCAAATTCCAGGTTGTAAAATCATCCAGATGAGTCTAGTGAAGGGGTGTGGGGTTTAAAAACAAAACACAAAACACAAAACACAACTCCGGGCGTGTTTGAGACGAGAAAACAACGTTATAACACAGATCAGAAAAACAGCGTCGTACGGGAGGGTTTAAAGTCGGTGAAATGAAGTGAGAATTCACAGAGTTTTGTCCACGTTTGTGCAATTCGAAGCCCAGATTCAGAGCTCCAGTCCAGCCCGTACATCCCGTGTGTTCGGTGTGTGTGCTCCATCACCGCCGTCGCCATGGAAACAGTCTGTGTAATGTGCAGACTGTGGGAAAAGACACAGGCCGTTACAGGACGATCTGTTACTGCGGGGACGAGGGGGGGGCAAGACAAATGGAGCTTCATCCTTACGAAATCCAGGCTCGGGTCCTGTTTGGGAGCTTGAAACGCGCCGCTTTCCGATCTGTGTTTCACAACGTCGTTTCCTCGTCGCAAACGGGCCCCGGAGTCGTGTTTTTTTGGTTTATCCGCGCACGTCTAACGCACAGACGCTGCAGATTTACGAGGCCGAGCGCTTCTCCCTCCCGCAAAACGCTCTGTTCCGATCCCCTCCCACACTTCACAGAGCAGCGCTTCAACAACAACAGTAGATTCTTGTGTGTTATTGACCCTTTAAGTGTGAGCAAACCGTGGTGACGTCCGCTCGGTTGCGCATTTTGGCAGCAGAGGTACGGCACAAATCAGCAGCTTGTCGAGTTCTGCGACAAGGATTATCGTCAAAAGATCGAGAATATTCCGTGAACAAGCTGAACTTTGACAAACGGTGTCCGACTGCCAGGTCCTTGTGCGATCAGCGAGTAAAACTTTAGAACTTCAGTCCGCCGCAGAGTCCTGCACAGGTTTGAGGACCCACGGACACCCAAAATGTAATGAAACGGGTGAAAAATGTCGTGTTGTGTCGGACGCAGAAGAGCGCGGGTCTAATCTGCGGTTTGCAAAACATCATGTGCGAACAAAACACGGCTGCATTTGAGTGAAATGCAAAAACGCCGTTGTTAAAACTGCAGCATTTGCGCCGTCACTGCTGAACGCTTCAGTCCCAGGTCTGTTTCACAAGTTTGACTGTAGAGAGTTTAGGTGCATTCGCTTGTAGTTTTATTAATTTTCGTGTGCACTTTGAAGGAGCAGCTTCTCTTCTCGTTATACTGTGTGTAATGACAATAAAGGCTTTTCTGTTCTGTTCTATTCCAGACCAGAAAAGTCACACAGTGCAGCTTTAAAGAGCGTGCACGTACTTGTCAAGACTGGGTCCTGGATTGAGCCCAGGTTTAGTCCTGATGGAGACTCGGTTCGGTCCTGATCTCGTGGTTTAGTCTTCAGGGCGCTACACACTACGGGATTTTTCGGTCTTAAACGATTTTATTAAACGGGGTTCGGCATTAGAAGAACATTTTACTTCAGCCTAAACCCTTTCGGTCGTGACAAAAACGTATGTACAACCTTAATCTAAGCCGTACCTTTTGATTTTGAATGTAACGACCGAATAAACTTCTACTGCGACTAAACGTGCGACAAAAAACACACACCACAGACACAAGGAGAAACTTATGAGAGTAAAAATCTCCGATCTCCCAGTCTGCAGCGCGATCTGTGTGCGTATAACAGGATGTAAGATGCTTCAAACTGGATTCACAGTGCGGTTTTGTGGACTGGAGTCATTATGTGTGGAGGACAGTTTCTCTGGATAATGTGGATCAGACGCTGCACTTTAAATGTTCCACTCACTTTACATTAGGTGAGTAATAATAAAGTCTTTATTTTCGCTCTGTCCTGAGTTTGTTTGTTGCGTCTCTGTGTCCGTCGCTCCTCTGCCCCCGACTCTGTTTTATCGTCTGTTTCCGTCGAGTCGTTGATGTTCGGTGGTTCTGATCTGACACTGACTCCGCACACGAGGAGCAGCGGCTTCAGAATCGCACACGGAGGCAGAAAGTCGCGTCGGGAGGAAGAAATCGCCGCCAAAATCGGGCAAATTCTCCTGTGGTGTGTGGCGGACTTTAGTCTAGTCCAGGTTTAGCTCTAGTTTAAGACCCAGTTTAGTTTTGATGAGGTCTATGCGCAACTTCCTCCCGTTTGTTCCCAAGTTTGGCTTTAACTTTCTATTTCTATTTGTATTTCTAACCCTCCAGAAAGTTACACGGTGTAGCTTTAAATGTCTCGTCTGACTCACGAAGCCGTTTTAGAAGCGCCGTCGTAACACGATCGCGTTCTTTATCCCAGTCCGGTCCTGTTTTTAGTCCCAATTTAATCCCGGTTCTGTGGGGAAGCCCTGGACAGCTGCAGCCGTGCACGCCCCCCGGGATCACGCGCACGCCCCCCGGGATCACGTGCACGCCCCCGGCTCACGTGCGCGCTCGCAGCCAGAGATGGACGAGGCCCCGCGAACGACAAACGGCCCATTCAGAAACGCTGTTGTCTCTGGGGTTAATATTAACGAGGAGCTCAAGGAGAAACCGGCCGCAGTTCAGGGTTCGGCTCAGAGAAGAATTTAAAAACACTGGAATAGTCGCCGTGGAAACGAGGGCTGAACAAAACAATTCGGGAAAAATCTGGGGAAAACAAACTGGGAAAAGAGTGGCGGTTTACGTTTTAATAGCAGGTTCAAAGTTCACGTCCAGAAGAATTGACCAAAAGAGTCAATTCAAGAATCGAAAATATGTCAAGAACTACTTAAAAAAAGTCTGTGTATCTCAGTAATTGGCGTCAGTTCTTTAGATGAGGAATTAAAAAGAATCAAAATGTTTAAAAACAAGTATAAATCAAATACTGTAGATAAATATAAAGCATATAAAGCAATACTATAGAAAAAAACTTTATTTCTAGAGCGCTTTTCATACAAAAACACAACACGAAGTCATAAGATTAATGAATAATTGTGTGAAATTAAAATAATGTAAACCCTGAAAATAGTGGTAAAGGTAATAAAAGTAAGTAATTAAAAAATAAATAAATATAAAATACAAATGAATATACAATGATATGTAAAGCTCACTGTATATGAATATTAAATGTGTTTGTTTGTGTATAACACGTGTCAAACATGCGGCCCGGGGGCCAGATCCGGCCCTCCAAGACCCTTAATCTGGCCCTCGGCTGATTTTTCTATTAAAATACTTAAAATTTTCAGATTTTTCTGTTAATTTTCTGCACCGTTTAGCACAGCAGTGTCTCCGGCGTTTCTGTACGTTGCGACTCCCACCAGAGCAGCACAAATGAAGACTTTCCTCTTTCCAAACGCTCTTAAAGGACGATCGTTTTGACTGTCGACCGTGACCCTCATCAGCAAAATGTCAAAAAATGAGAAAAGCAGATGCTGAGTTCAGGATTTCCCAAGAAAAATAGTCTAATTCTTATTTGTTGACAGAGGTGAATGGGAAATCTGTGCTCAGTGTGTTTGGAACAAGTGGCGTTGCTCGAGGAATATAATCTTAAACACCACTACGAGACACGGAGAAAAATACAATAACTTGAAGAGAGAACTGAGTTTTCTGATCCGGCCCTTTTGGGATCAAAGTAGGCTGCATACGGCCCCCGGACCAAAATGAGTTTGACACCTCTCGTGTTTAACATCACATATGTTTATTTTCTCATGTTTTTTGCTTGTTCTTGCTGTGTTTTCTGTGTTGCTAATCATCACATTCACATTTCAGAGTTTGTGCAGAGCTAAACTACAGGATTCGCCGTTTTTATGCAGAATAAGAGCATTTTTTGGTCTTTTAGACGGTCGCGCGGTTCACGATTTACTGACAGATCTCGTTCTAATGCGTGGACACAATTTATTTATATTCTTCGTCAGTGTTCGTGTTGTTTCTTTCCGTTTTCGTTTTGTTTTTGTCCCTGTGCGGTGTCTTAAAACTTAATAATGTGGGAAAAAGCGTATTTTCCGGACTTTTCTCAGGGTTTGGGTGTTTCCTGCAACTTATATTTTACATTTTTCACACTGACACCTCATAAACCAAATACATGAATCGTATTTATTAATCAAAAATGAAAAACCAAATCGTTTTCTGTTCATTTTGGTTTTGGAGACAAATAAAATACGGATTCTTCTCTATTCGGTTGTTTTTATTACTATAACTTCTATAACTTTCCTTTCAAGATAAAATGTCGGTTCTTGATCTCTGATTTTATAAAATTAATTTCCCCCAAAAGGTGCAACTTATACATGTTTTTTCTTCTTCATTGTGTGTTTTTTGGCTGAAAAATACAATATTTGTGGAGAAAATCACAACAGCAGGCTTCAGAATGTGCTAATTGCGTCCTTTCAAACTGCGATTTCAGGTCATAATAATCTGATCTGATCATGAAACTAAACAACTCATTTAATAAACAAAACTAGAGATGTGACAATAAGGTAAATCTGCTGATATCGAATCGTCAAAGGCGTCACAATAATATTGTGGAGCATCACAATATATCGAATCCCAAGTGTCTTTGCTTAAATGAACAGTTCTGATGCAGAAATAGCTAAAAAAACCAGAGGGAACTACATAGACCATGATCCTTTGCTCCGTTTCAGTGCAGACGACATGAAGAAATAACTGTTCTAAGCACTTTTACATCTTCATTCTGTGGATTAAGTCTGTGAAGCATTTTTAGAGGAAAAAGGAGCAGATTCACAGTTTTGTTATCGTAATAAATCTGGTCCGGTGAGATGTAAAAGAAAGAAATGAAAAAGAACGAACGATACAAAGAAAGAACAAAAAAGAACAAAAGAAAGAACAAAAGTAAGAAAGAATGAAAGAACAAACGAACGAAGGAACTAAAAAAAACAAAAGAAAGAAAGAACGAATAAACAAACGAGCTAAAGAACGAATGAAAGAAAGAAAAAGAAAGAACAAGAGAATGAACGAAAGAAAGGAAAATATGGTACAGCCCTAATCAAGTAGTTTTTAAAAAATATATAAAAATATCCTGACTTTAAAAACAAAAACAGGTTTGCAGCTTGGTCCAAAGTTATTCCTCAATCACAACAACCGGCATGTTAGCGCACTTCCTGATTACTGGACAATAAAACACTATAATTAGACGCAGACAGAACATAACGATCTGATTTTGCTCACGGTATCTGTACTGGCGCAAGAGAAATTGTCTGAAATACGTGGAAACAGGTCAAATCCAGGCTTTAAAAGAGCGATAAAGAACATAATGATACTTGGACACGGTAATTCTTTTAAAATACACAGTTTTTTTGTCGCCGAGCGCATCGAGCTGCGACACAAACGCTCTTTAAGCATCTGAGGCGGTGACTAAACTACATGTGGTGTTGGGTTTCGCGGCGGAGTCGGGGAAGTAACACGACGGTACGACATTTCTACTGAGTCCCGCGCAAGGCTAAATTTAAACCCGCGTCCCAAATCAAACGCGGGTGTGAGATTCGGCTCGTCACAATGGAGGGTTAAGTGAAGAGGGAGACGTTTAAAAGACACTGTCCAGGTCCAGTCTGGTGTTATTGTAGTTTCCGAAGTTCACGCCTGGACGGTGTTGGGCAAGTTCCTAACACATGATCATGCTAAAATTTTAATAAATTTGTAATAAATTGATATAAAATGCAACTGAGATACGCTTCTTTGCATTATGTTGAGTTACTTTTGTCGTGGACACATTTGGTATTTCAGCATTTTCACTAAAACTCGCAATTTCTGTTATTTTTCTGACATCAGGATCATTAACAGTCTTTAACAAAACCGTCCATGTTTCATCTGTGATTTTAGACTTTATATGAGCCACAGCTGTAGACCGTATATATGAGTGGACTAAGCTAACCCGTTAGCCGCCGCGTGCCAAACAGGAAGTGCTCCAGGAGGCTCTTCCGGCTCCTTCTCTCCTTTTTCCCATTGACTCTCAGTGGGATCTTCTCGCTCCTCTCGGACCTCTTTTCCACCGCAAAGAACCAGGTGCTGGTTCGGTGCTGGTGCTTCTGCCGATTATCCAAGAACTGGTTCGTTTTTCCCTCAGCTGAGAGCCGGAGCAGAGCTACGTCGCTACGTCCCTGCACGAGCTCCTGTCCTAGAACCAACGGCTCCGATAAAAACACTGCAGGACGATCGCTGCAGGTCTGTTCTGCTGATGTTCATTTTACAAACGTTCTTCTCAATCCAAAGACGAAACATACAGCTCTTCATCATTGCTATGGGCAAAGGACGTGTTCCCGAAGAAAAGTAACTGTATCTGCGCAGGCCGGAGCTCCACAGGCCGGAGCTCCACAGGCCGGAGCTCCACAGGCCGGAGCTCCACAGGCCGGAGCTCCACAGGCCGGAGCTCCACAGGCCTGGAGCTCCACAGGCCTGGAGCTCCACAGGTTTGGAGCTCCACAGGCCTGGAGCTACACAGGCCTGGAGCACCACAGGCCTGGAGCTCCACAGGCCGGAGCTACACAGGTCTGGAGCTACACAGGCCTGGAGCTCCACAGGCCTGGAGCTACACAGGCCTGGAGCTACACAGGCCTGGAGCTACACAGGCCTGGAGCTCCACAGGCCTGGAGCTACACAGGCCTGGAGCACCACAGGCCTGGAGCTCCACAGGCCTGGAGCTACACAGGCCTGGAGCACCACAGGCCTGGAGCTACACAGGCCTGGAGCACCACAGGCCTGGAGCTACACAGGCCTGGAGCTACACAGGCCTGGAGCTCCACAGGCCGTTGCTCCGCTGATGTGTTTTATGTAATAAATCCACTAAAGTCACTCGACCGGGAAAACACGGCGTCCAAGACGCGTCGGGGGCGTCTGAATTCAAACACAAAGGCGTCACCATTAGCATGACTCTTATGTAAATGCGTCACTATAGCCCCGCCCCTCACACCTACGTCACCGGTTCTTGTTTCTGGCCCAGACTTTAGTTCAGTGGTTCTTAACCTGGTTCAATCGAACCCCAGGGGTTCAGTGATTCAGTCTCAGGGGTTCGGCAGGGGTCAAGACTCACATCCAACTCATAAGATTTGTGATGACAATTTCAATTAAGAAGGGAAAGCGCATATGAAACTAGTGGGGAAACGATTGGGAAGTAAAGTACAAAAAAATACAGGAAGTAGCGGTGAGTTCTCCTCGATCTGTGTCATCATCACGGGAAATCCCAGAAATCCAGTTTATGTGTAAGAAATAAAATAATGCTGTTTTTTCATTTATTTTTATTTGCCTAACCATAGCTATTGTGTAATTTATGTGTAAACGGTTGGATTATTTGCACAAGATCAAAAAATGACTGAATTCTTTAAAATATTGTTTAAAAAGCCACTTAAAACTTTTTTTGTGGCTGATAAAACTGATCATCGGTGTGTAGCAGACGTCTTTTTCCGGTTTTGGTTACTGTCATAATTTTTATACAATCACAAACCAGTGACAGTATTTCTGACATTTAAACGCCAGTCTCCTGCCAATTGGGATTAAACCACTGAGTCAGATCTCTTTTACGTGCCTTTCACGGGGAGAGCATGGCCCTGCGTGCAGCTCTCTAGGCTCGTCCACGCTACTCTTCCAAAGCTCATCCGATTCCAGCACACCTTTATTCATTTCCAACAATCCATCATGTCAGTACAAAGGCAACCTGATCAACGTATACATAATCTCGTTAAGTTTACCACAGATAACATAGTGAAGTATATCATGACTTTGTTTTACATTTGAACAAATTTACGATGTGAACCTAGCTCAGTGCGAAGCAAGAGGTCACAAGAGGTCACACATCTGGTTTTAGCAGAGATAGTGTTAACACAGGCTCTTTCATCCTTTGAGCCTGCCTTGTACCATGAGACTGTTTGATGTACATTTTTAAATAACTTCATTATAAGCATTTTATTCTAACAGTTACGTATAGATGTGTGAACTCGTAGACCGTACGCGCCTCCTCCCGTTCGCCGCCACAAAACGTGTGACAAAACGGGAAACGGCCGTTATCCATTTTTCCATTTAAACACAAAATCGAAAACTGGAAAAACGAATCGTTATCTGTTTTTTCATTTTGGTTTTGGAGACAAATAATGAAAAAAAAAAAACAGTTTATTTTTCGTTTTCTTATTTTCGGTTTTGTATTGAAAACCGAATGAACCAATGACACACGGATCATCTTCAAATGTAAAGCTGTGACTCTGTTTCTGAAGGTTTAGGTGCAGCTACAAAATAATTCTGACCGAGAAGGTTTAACGGTATCAGAATTTGGACACGGCCCAAACCTCCTCCAGACAAAGCAATAACATCTCCATGGAAAAAGTGACTCGTATATAAGGGAAAAGTTGGTGATTCGAGCTTTACGGCTGATATACGAGGAGTCTTCAGGACTCTGAACAGGAACAGACGGGTTTAGGCTCAGAATAACTTTTGTTTATGTCATTCGAGCTCTAAATAGTTTTGTTAGAGAATATTTTTGGATACGTGGGCTCCTCTGAAAACCACAGTGAACCCAAATATGTGTTATGTTTTCACTCCCATCGGGACTGATGCAGATTCAGTGTCCAAACATTTATAAAAAGCTCTGAAATAGAGATTTGCAAACGTACTGAAACATCGACTCATCATATTGTTTAATTTGATGTTACAGTCTCCAAATCATGGGCTGCTGAGAGTATTTTTTTGGTATATTTTACTACATTGTTTGGAGAAAATGAACTTATTTTTGACATTTTCACCATTTCGATGAGTAAAATGGCCATTTTTTTATTTCGACTTATGTATTTTTTGGTATATTTTACTAAATTGTTTGGAGAAAATGAACTTGTTTTGACATTTTCACATTTTCGATGAGTAAAATGGGCGTTTTTTATTTCGACATGTATTTTTTGGTATATTTTCCTAAATTGTTTGGAGAAAGTGAACTTATTTTTGACATTTTCACCATTTCGATGAGTAGAATGGGCATTTTTTAATTCGACTTATGTATTTTTTGGTATATTTTACCAAATTGTTTGGAGAAAGTGAACTTATTTTGACATTTTCACAGTTTCGATGAGTAAAATGGCCGTTTTTTATTTCGGCTTATGTATTTTTTGGTATATTTTACTAAATTGTTTGGAGAAAAATAACTTATTTTCACATTTTCGATGAGTAAAATGGGCGTTTTTTATTTCGACTTTGCATAAACTTTGCGGTTTAACAAAGACTCTTCGTATCACAGCCACGATTTAGAGAATCTGGAATAATTTCAGCCCTGGAATTGACCATCTTTATGGAAAAAAAAAACCTTCTGGACCAGAGCACTGTCACCCTTTATTTGTAACGGTGTTTGTATATGTGTTTATTGTGTAAATTGTCTGTTTTTGAGGCGGTAACAGCGTTATAACGTGACTTAAAGCTCACAAGAGTTTCGCAGGAAGTGTAATTACCATATTTGGTCAGGGGCTTCTCAAAACATAATGCGATAAAAAAACATAATGTGATAAAGCCGCCGCGTCGTATGACCAGAGTTACGGAGCGCGTGATAAACTCGGTCGTGACGTGCTGTGCTTTTTTGTGTTCGGGTTTATGGAGACTTTTGGATTCACTTTTCCAGCAGTGTTTCATGGACTGGTGCCGTCACGATACTGAAACTTAAAACTCGATTTCGATACTAAGGAATTCACATAATACTCGATCCCGACTATAATACGACAACGATAAAAAACATGCTTATTTTTTCCGTAATAGGCCGTCATTTTCAGCTCAAAATCAGACTAAAACTGTTCAAAAAAGCCACATTTTGTCTTGTTAATGAGTTTTTTGCGATATCAAATGAGTATCTGGTTTCGATATTAGTTCTTATAGTATTTATTAGTACCTTTATTTTTCTTATATTTATTGATACTTTTGACAACAGATATCAGGGACTAAACCAGGACTAAAATACTAAGACTCGATCAGACGGGAGCTAAACCAGAACTAGTGATTCCAGAAGGTCATTAGTCTGCAAGTTCAACAAAACTCATTATTATATTATTATTATTATATTTTTTTTTAGTTTGAGGTTGAATTTATTCTATTTTTTCTCACAAGTGTAATTTTTATGTACAAAATAATAGGAGTTTCTTGTATTTGTTCCAATAAAGCTCAAAATCTGACTAAAACTGTTCAGGAAAGCTCAAATTTTGTCTTGTTAATGTGTTTTTTTTCCCGGTATCGATACCAGTTCAAATGAGTATCCAGTTTCGATATGAGTTTTTGTATTTATTAATATCTGTTTATTGATATTTTTGATCAGGGACTAAACTAAAACTGAGCCAGGATTAGTGATTCCAGAAGGTCATTAGTCCACAAGTTCAAACAAAACTCATTATATTATGATTATCATATTTTTCTAAAGTTTGAGGTTGAATTTATTAAAAAAATTTCTCTTCTGAATTCACACAAGTGCCATTTTCATACACAAAATAACAGGAGTTTCTTGTATTTGTTCCACTAAAGCTCAAAATCTGACTAAAACTGTTCAGAAAAGCTCAAATTTCGTCCTGTTAATGTGTTTTTTTGCCGTGTTGTATTGATATTAGTTTTAGTGTTAATTCGTATCTGTTTTTTATGCTTTTGACAACGGCTATGACGGACCAGGAAGAAAGAAATAAACCAGAACTAGTGATTCTAGGAGGTTTAGTCCATAAGTTCAAACAAAACTCTAAATAAAAAAAAAGTCCAGGTTGAATTTATTCTATTTTTTGTGTAATGTTGGTGTAATCTGATTTTTTTTTTATCATGTGCAAATAATCCAACCTTTTACACATAAATTCAACAATACCTATGGTTAGACAAATGAAAATAAATGAAAAACGACATTATTTTACATATAAACTGTCCCTGCATTTTGGAGATTTCTGGGATTTCCCGCGTTGATGACAGATCGAGGAGAACTCACCGCCACTTCCTGTATTTTATTGTACTTTACTTTCTAATCGTTTCCCCACAAACTGCCGTTTACCAGATGTAAAACTGTGATAAAGACATAAAAACTGACCACAGGAACCAAACCAACTCATACAAATAACAGAGAAACATGAAATGTGCTTTAAAGTGCTTTTTTTTGATGATTCTCGATTTTTGACTTAATTTGCTGAAATGAAACCTGATGTCAATGCAAATTATAGTTTTACACAAATCGAGAAGCAATTTGTGAACAAAAATGTTGGAAATCAAAATTACAGGACGCAGAGAGTTCTGTTCAGAGCACTTTTTTCTGACGCTTTTAAATTTCAACAAAATAAAAGTGATTTCTTCTGTTTTTATTCGTCAAATATTCTTTTCTGTGCACATTAGAGGAGTTTCGCAGCCAGGAAGTAAAATTTTAAACATAAAACATTTACTGAAAAAAAAGTATTATTATTTGAATCAAAATAGAAGAAAACATCTTTATTTGTTAATTTCATGTAAATCGTGCTAAATTTTTGGATAGAATTCCCCCCAGTGTGGGACTCTCTGAAACAAAGGGCGTAAATTGTATTACCGTAAAATACCAAATAGTCGCCGGGTGCCTTTAAACTCCGGGTGCAGGTTTATATTTGTATATTTGTATATTTGTATATTTGTATATTTGTATATTTGTATATTTGTATATTCTGATAAATAAGCGTCGGTTCCAAATAAACGCTGAGTCTAATGTCGGTGCTGAAGACAGAAGTCGCTGCAGGACTGATGCTGCGTCGTCTCTGCACAAACCAAACTCCAAACCACGCGGCTCATTTGCATAAATGATAAGCGCTGAAATAAACCCGCTGTTCGCTGTAACATTTCAAATGTCATATGTCTATGTCCTATGAAAGTCGCCGAGTATTGGGTATCAGGCTGATGCTTCCATAATATCCTCGTACTCGCGAAACATTTACCGATACCACTATTACACGACACATTCCGCAGTTTCCCGGTTTCAGTATCCGGAATAATCCAGTGTCCCGGTGATGAGAAACCAGAGCAACACAAATGAAGCGACTGTAGCGACGTCAGTGAAAGAGAAAAGTTTAAACTGAACCAACGCGACAAACGCACAGAACAGACTCCGCATCAGCAGAACATCCTCTGTCACAGGGAGAACACATCAGCGCTTATACTGTATGCAAATGAGCTGTACGCAACTGAGCTGTATGCTAATGAGCCTTGTGGTTTTAAGTTTGGTATCTGTAAAATGTGACCAAATGTGCGCAAAGCTGCATTAAATTATTATAATCAAGATTGAAAAAGTTTATTGTCACATTTTCATATTCACACATGAAAAAATGAAATCACGTTTCTCACACTCAGTTAAAGCTAAATTAAAGAATAATAAAATGAAAGAAAAGTTCAGAGTTGTTCTTAGGGACAGTCTGGGGTGTAGAGGGAATATCAGGGCTTTTTTTTTTTGCGCATTTGTAAGATTGGTAAAGTATCGGTATCGGCATCGGCAAGTACAGAAATGATTCTACAAAGTGGTATCGGTGCGTCCCAAAAGTCGCCTAAATTTTGTGTTCCAGATTTTCCCAGTTTTATTGAGCAGGATTTTTTGTGAGGAAGGAATTAATTGCCCCAAATCCCGCCTGGTCTCAAATAAACGCCTGGTCTGTGAAGAGATTTAAACAAATAAAAGTCCCGGCGACTATTTGGTATTTTACGGTAAATAAATGGTCAAGACAACAATACTGATTCCTCATTTCTCTGCTGAATATTGTAGTTAACAATTTATTCTAATTCATATCTAACATTATCTAATCCTAGAGGAAGAACAGACATCAGATTAAGTAGAAACCATAATTTATATTTACAACAGGTGTTATTAAAATGAGAGAGTTTAACTTTAAAGCGCTTTAAGTGTGTTTCAGTGAAATGAGGACCTGAACTGTCGACCACGTGGTTTTATGACTCCAGTGTTGTCGTCCTTCGCCTCTGGCCTGAGTCTAAAAGTGGAAACTCGGGGAAACTCCCGGTGAAACTGTGAGCGGAGACGAAAGACGGATCTGATTTTACTCTCACACACTGCACACACACACTGCACACACACACTGCACACACACACTGCACACACACACTGCACACACACACTGCACACACACACTGCACACACACACTGCACACACACACTGCACACACACACTGCACACACACTGCACACACACACTGCACACACACACTGCACACACACTGCACACACACTGCACACACACACTGCACACACACACTGCACACACACACACTGCACACATACTGCACACACACTGCACACACACTGCACATACACACACACACACTGTACACACACACTGCACACACACACACACTGCACACACACACACACTCCTCACACACACACACACACTGCACACACACACTGTACACACACTGCACACACACTGCACACACACACTGCACACACACACTGCACACACACTGCACACACACACTGCACACACACACTGCACACACACTGCACACACACTGCACACACACACTGCACACACACACTGCACACACACACTGCACACACACACACACTGCACACACACTGCACA
Source organism: Odontamblyopus lacepedii (assembly GCA_034769755.1). NCBI lineage: Eukaryota > Metazoa > Chordata > Actinopteri > Gobiiformes > Gobiidae > Odontamblyopus > Odontamblyopus lacepedii. The sequence continues at coordinate 39,210,159 of CM068358.1, forward strand.
CACACACTGCACACACACACTGCACACACACTGCACACACACACTGCACACACACACTGCACACACACACTGCACACACACACTGCACACACACACACTGCACACACACACTGCACACACACTGCACACACACACCCTGCACACACAGTGCACACACACACTGCTCACACACACTGCTCACACACTGCACACACACACTGCACACACACTGCACACACACACTGCACACACACACACTGCACACACACTGCACACACACACTGCACACACACTGCACACACACACTGCACACACACTGCACACACTGCACACACACACTGCACACACACACTGCACACACACTGCACACACACTGCACACACACTGCACACACACACTGCACACACACACTGCACACACACTGCACACACACTGCACACACACACTGCACACACACTGCACACACACACTGCACACACACTGCACACACACACTGCACACACACTGCACACACACACGGCACACACACTGCACACACACTGCACACACACACACTGCACACACACACTGCACACACACTGCACACACTGCACACACACTCCACACACACACTGCACACACACACTGCACACACACACTGCACACACACTGCACACACACACTGCACACACACACTGCACACACACACTGCACACACACTGCACACACACACACTGCACACACACACTGCACACACACACTGCACACACACACTGCACACACACACTGCACACACACTGCACACACACACTGCACACACACACTGCACACACACTGCACACACACACTGCACACACACACTGCACACACACACTGCACACACACACTGCACACACACACTGCACACACACACTGCACACACACTGCACACACACACTGCACACACACACACAGCACACACACTGCACACACACACTGCACACACACACTGCACACACACTGCACACACACTGCACACACACTGCACACACACACTGCACACACACTGCACACACACTGCACACACACACTGCACACACACTGCACACACACTGCACACACACACTGCACACACACACTGCACACACACACACTGCACACACACACTGCACACACACACACACACTGCACACACACACTGCACACACACACTGCACACACACACTGCACACACACTGCACACACACACTGCACACACACACTGCACACACACACTGCACACACACACTGCACACACACACACACACTGCACACACACACTGCACACACACTGCACACACACTGCACACACACACTGCACACACACACTGCACACACACACTGCACACACACACTGCACACACACACTGCACACACACACACTGCACACACACACTGCACACACACACTGCACACACACACTGCACACACACACTGCACACACACTGCACACACACACTGCACACACACACACACACTGCACACACACATTGCACACACACTGAACACACACACTGAACACACACACTGCACACACACACTGCACACACACTGCACACACACTGCACACACACTGCACACACACTGCACACACACTGCACACACACTGCACACACACACTGCACACACACACTGCACACACACACACTGCACACACACTGCACACACACTGCACACACACACTGCACACACACACTGCACACACACACACACACACACACACACACTGCACACACACACTGCACACACACACACTGCACACACACACTGCACACACACACTGCACACACACACACTGCACACACACTGCACACACACACTGCACACACACACTGCACACACACACACTGCACACACACACACTGCACACACACACTGCACACACACTGCACACACACACTGCACACACACACTGCACACACACACTGCACACACACACTGCACACACACTGCTCACACACACTGCTCACACACACTACACACACACTGCACACACACACACTGCACACACACACTGCACACACTGCACACACACACACTGCACACACACACACTGCACACACACACTGCACACACACACTGCACACACACACTGCACACACACTGCACACACACACTGCACACACACACTGCACACACACACACTGCACACACACTGCACACACACTGCACACACACACTGTACACACACACTGCACACACACACTGCCCACACACACTGCACACACACTGCACACACACTGCACACACACTGCACACACACACTGCACACAGACACTGCACACACACTGCACACACACTGCACACACACACTGCACACACACACTGCACACACACACTGCACACACACACTGCACACACACACTGCACACACACTGCACACACACACTGCACACACACTGCACACACACACTGCACACACACTGCACACACACACTGCACACACACACTGCACACACACTGAACACACACCCAGCACACACACACTGCACACACACACTGCACACACACTGCACACACACACTGCACACACACACTGCACACACACACTGCACACACTGCACACACACACTGCACACACACACACTGTACACACACACTGCACACACACACACTGCACACACACACTGCACACACACACACTGCACACACACACTGCACACACACACTGCACACACACACACTGCACACACACACTGCACACACACTGCACACACACACTGCACACACACACACTGCACACACACACTGGACTAAACCAGTGCTAAACCAGGACAAAACCAGTGCTAAACCAGGACAAAACCAGGACTAAACCGGGACTAAACCGGGACTAAACCAGGACTAAACCAGGACTAAACCAGTGCTAAACCAGGACAAAACCAGGACTAAACCAGGACTAAACCGGGACTAAACCGGGACTAAACCAGGACTAAACCAGTGCTAAACCAGGACAAAACCAGGACTAAACCGGGACTAAACCAGGACTAAACCAGGACTAAACCAATGCTAAACCAGGACAAAACCAGGACTAAACCAGGACTAAACCGGGACTAAACCGGGACTAAACCAGGACTAAACCAGGATTAAACCAGGATTAAACCGGGACTAAACCAGGACTAAACCAGTGCTAAACCAGGACAAAACCAGGACTAAACCAGGACTAAACCAGAGCTGAACCAGGACTAAACCAGGACTAAACCAGGACTAAACCGGGACTAAACCGGGACTAAACCAGTGCTAAACCAGGACAAAACCAGGACAAAACCAGGACTAAACCGGGACTAAACCAGGACTAAACCAGAGCTGAACCAGGACTAAACCAGGACTAAACCAGGACTAAACCGGGACTAAACCGGGACTAAACCAGTGCTAAACCAGGACAAAACCAGGACTAAACCGGGACTAAACCAGGACTAAACCAGTGCTAAACCAGGACAAAACCAGGACTAAACCAGGACTAAACCAGAGCTGAACCAGGACTAAACCAGGACTAAACCAGGACTAAACCAGGATTAAACCAGGACTGTCGTCTAAAGAAAGAGTTTTTATTATCACCGTGGTTGAAATCGTCTGGAGTTTTAGCATCAGGACAACAGGAAAAGTCACGGCGATTCAGCACCACAGAACGTCTTTTGATCATCCGCACAAATGTCCTGTTTTCTGTGTCATAAAATTACGCCCACGTCGGTTTTCAGATCAATAAACCCACTGTTCACTAATGACATAAACACACACAGATAATCTGTGTTACATAAACAACAGACTGAGCAGACACGAAAGGACTAAAGCAGGACTAAACCAGGACTGAACCAGGACTGAACCAGGACTAAACCAGGACTAAACCAGGACTAAACCAGGACTGAACCAGGACTGAACCAGGACTGAACCAGGACTAAACCGGGACTAAACCGGGACTAAACCAGGACTGAACCAGGACTAAAGCAGGACGAAACCAGAACAAAACCAGGACTAAACCAGAGCTGAACGAGGACTAAACCAGGACTAAACCAGGATTAAACCAGGATTAAACCAGGACTGAAACAGGACTAAACCAGGATTAAACAAGAACTAAGCCAGAGCTAAACCAGGACTAAACCAGATATGAACCAGGACTAAACCAGAACTAAACAGGACAAAACCAGGATTAAACCAGAGCTAAACCAGAATTAAATCAAGACTAAACCAGAGCTAAACCAGGTCTAAACCAGGACTAAACCAGGTCTAAACCAGGATTAAACCAGAGCTAAACCAAGACTAAACCAAGACAAGACCACAACTGAACCAGCAATAAACCAGGACAAAACCAGGACAAAACCGGGACTAAACCGGGACTAAACCAGGACTAAACCGGATGAGGATGTTAGGGAACATACAAACTCTTCGTCTTTGAATTCCTAAGTGCTCCGTTGCCGTAGCGATGCGTAATCCCCCGGTAAACCCAACGCAATTACCTAACGCGAGCTAATCCTGATCCCGAAGTCGTCGGCTCTCCCGCCGCGGCCCGGAGACAGTGAACGCATCGCCAGGCTCCGGTTACAGGAGGAAGGGTCCGTGGAGTGGGATCGCGGGTGGGTTTCAGCGTTCCGGGTTTTAATCGGGCTCAAAGAATGTCGGAAGTGGAATTATGTAAAGGTGTCGGGAGCCTTTAGCACGTCTGGAGTTATTCTGGGAGGAAAACAGATCCGGGGTTTACGGAGCGATAGTGACGGGAAGAGAACAAAGAGGAAGATTAGTGGTGTGGAAACGGAATTAAGTATTAACCGGGATGAGACGGGAACTAGACCTGGAGTAAATAAGGACAAAACCAAGATGAAACCAGGAAAAGACCAGAACAAAACTAGGATGAAACCAGGACTAAACCAGGAACTAAACCAGGACAAAACCAGGACAAGACCAGGACTAAACCAGGACAAGACCAGGACTAAACCAGGACTAAACCAGAACAAGACCAGGACTAAACCAGGACAAGACCAGAACAAAACTAGGATGAAGCCGGGACTAAACCAGGACTAAACCAGGCCGAAACCAGGACTAAAATGGGATGAAATCAGGACAAGATCAGAACTAAACCAGAATTAAACCAGGACAAGACCGGAGCTAAACCGGGACTAAACCTGGACTAAAGCAGGACTAAATCAGGACTGAACCTGAGCTGAACCAGGACAAGACCAGGACTAAACCAGGATGAAACCAGGACTAAACTAGGAAAAGATGAAAACTACACCAGGACTAAACCAGGACAAGACCAGGACTAAACCAGAGCTGAACCAGGACAAGACCAGGACTAAACCAGAGATGAACCAGGACAAGACGAAAACTAAACCAGGACTAAACCAGGACAAGACCAGGACTAAACCAGAGCTGAACCAGGACAAGACCAGGACTAAACCAGAGCTGAACCAGGACAAGACCAGGACTAAATAAGGACGAAACCAAGTTGAAACCAGGACTAAACCAGAGCTGAACCAGGAAAAGACGAAAACTAAACCAGGACTAAACCAGGACAAGACCAGAACTAAACCAGAGCTGAACCAGAGCTGAACCAGGACTCCAGATTGATCCCAGATGTAAAATGAAGAGTTTCGGGGTTAGACTTTTTTCTCTGGTGTAATCACGGGCAGTTGTTTCCACCTGGTTCTCATCCAGCAGCGCCTCTGGTTGAAGAAAACGGGAGAAAATCTTCGTTCTCGGCGTTTATCACCTTCTTAACACTTTCCGAGAGTCCTAATTATACCCAGCGAGTTTATAAACACTTTTCAGAGCTTTCAGAGCAGGAAATACTCACGGCAACTAGCATGCCAACAGTGCACTTCCTGGTTCACGGACGATAAAAGACGATAAAAGACGATAAAAGACAATAAAAGACGATAAAAGACGATAAAAGACGATAAAAGACGATAAAAGACGATAAAAGACGATAAAAGACGATAAAAGACGATAAAAGACGATAAAAGACGATAAAAGACGATAAAAGACGATAAAAGACAATAAAAGACGATAAAAGACGATAAAAGATGATAAAAGATTTATAAAAGATTTATAAAAGACGATAAGAGATTTATAAAAGACAATAAAAGACGATAAAAGATTTATAAAAGATTTATAAAAGATTTATAAAAGATTTATAAAAGACAATAAGAGACGATAAAAGACAATAAATGACGATAAAAGACAATAAAAGACAATAAAAGATTTATAAAGATTTATAAAAGATTTATAAAAGACGATAAAAGACGATAAAAGATTTATAAGAGATTTATAAAAGATTTATAAGAGATTTATAAAAGATTTATAAGAGACAATAAAAGATTTATAAAAGACGATAAAAGACGATAAAAGATTTATAAAAGATTTATAAAAGATTTATAAAAGATTTATAAGAGATTTATAAAAGATTTATAAGAGATTTATAAAAGATTTATAAAAGATTTATAAAAGATTTATAAAAGATTTATAAAAGATTTATAAAAGATTTATAAAAGATTTATAAAAGATTTATAAGAGATTTATAAAAGATTTATAAAAGATTTATAAAAGATTTATAAAAGATTTATAAAAGATTTATAAAAGATTTATAAAAGATGATAAAAGATGATAAAAGATTTATAAGAGATTTATAAAAGACAATAAAAGACGATTTATAAAAGATTTATAAAAGATTTATAAAAGACGATAAAAGATTTATAAGAGATTTATAAAAGACAATAAAAGACAATAAAAGACGATAAAAGATTTATAAAAGATTTATAAAAGATGATAAAAGATGATAAAAGATTTATAAAAGATTTATAAAAGACAATAAAAGACAATAAAAGATTTATAAAAGATTTATAAAAGATGATAAAAGATTTATAAAAGATTTATAAAAGACAATAAAAGATTTATAAAAGATTTATAAAAGATTTATAAAAGATTTATAAGAGATTTATAAAAGATTTATAAAAGATTTATAAAAGATTTATAAAAGACGATAAAAGACAATAAAAGATTTATAAAAGATTTATAAAAGATGATAAAAGACGATAAGAGATTTATAAAAGATTTATAAAAGATTTATAAAAGATTTATAAAAGACAATAAAAGACGATAAAAGACGATAAAAGACAATAAAAGACGATAAAAGACAATAAAAGACGATAAAAGACGATACCGACGGCGCACAGCAGCATTTTAAACTATTTTAATTGAGGGTCTGTCAAATGCTTTTCTTTACTTTGCCTGGGATGTTTCGCAGCGCGGCATTAAACCTTTCTATCACCATGGAGACCGGACCAGACCAGGTTACAGGGTCAGATCTGCGGAGAGGCGACGGCGCTCACAGTCAGAACGCCCAGTCTGACGATTTTCCACGTATTTTGGAGCTGTAAAACCACCCGTAATCGAATAAACGTAAAGTTTAGAGCTGTGTAATGTTGCACTGCAGAACATTCTAGACAACAGCAATGACGTCTCCGTAGCAACAAGCAGGTGGCGGACCCAGAAATTAAAATGTTACATAGTGCAGCTTTAACTTTGAGAGCCGCTTTTACAACATGTGCTAGAGAAAAATAGAAAATATGACTTTATTACGTGGAAAAAATGTGTACGTCCCTTTAAGAGATGTGCAAAAATATCGAAATATCCGTTTATCGTATCGTTTAATGTGAAGAGTATTTTCTGGTATATTTTACTAAATTATTTTGACACAGCGACACAGTTTTGTTGCTTGTTTAGTAAAAGGAAACTCATTTATGCGACACATTTGACATTTTCACTGTTTTTTTGAGCATTAAAATGGGCGTTTTTCATATGAACTTTGCACAAGAAGTGGTTTAACAAAGAGCATCACATCCACGATTTAGCCTTTATTTTTTATTCAGTGACGTATAAGGATTTTCAACAGGCAAAGTTTAGTTTATTTTCTATTAAACTTCTTCAAATATTTCCAGTTTCAGGGGCATAAATCTGTGTTTAATGTTTATATGAAGCATTTTTAGTGTAAAATGTCATGTGGTGCGACCGAGAATAACCTTAAAATAGTTTTATTTTCTAAAACAGGGTTGGGATTTTAATCCAAGTCCTGGTTCAGTCCGAGTTTAGTCCTGGTTTAGGTCTGGTTTAGTCCTGATGTAGTCATGGTTTAGTCTTGGTTTAGTACAGATGTAGCTCTGGTTTGGACCTGGTTTAGTCCTGATTTAGTCCTGGTTTAGGTCTGGTTTAGTCCTGGTTTAAGTTTGGTTAGTCTTGGTTTAGTACAGATGTAGCTCTGGTTTGGACCTGGTTTAGTCCTGATTTAGTCTTAGTCTAGTCCTGGTTTAAGTTTGGTTAGTCCTGGTTTAGTACAGATGTAGCCCTGGTTTGGACCTGGTTTAGTCCTGATTTAGTCTTAGTCTAGTCCTGGTTTAAGTTTGGTTAGTCCTGGTTTAGTACAGATGTAGCCCTGGTTTGGACCTGGTTTAGTCCTGATTTAGTCTTAGTCTAGTCCTGGTTTAAGTTTGGTTAGTCCTGGTTTAGTACAGATGTAGCCCTGGTTTGGATCTAGTTTAGTTTTGGTTTAGTCTTGTTTAGTCCTGATTTAGTCCTAGTTTAAGTCTGGTTTAGTCCTGGTTTAGCCCTGGTTTAGATCTGGTTTAGTTCTGAGTAATATGAAGAGTATAGAAACAAACTGTTGCGTTTCTTTAGATTTTTAATGCATATTGATATTTTCTTTTGCTCCAATACGACAGTCGCCTGTTTGTGTTTAATGAACAAACTACTGCCCTGGAAAATGAAGAGAAATGAAGAAAAATGCCTAAAGAACCACTCACCCAAGTCGACTTTGTCTGTTATTAAACTCCAGCCACAGAATTCTGCTGTTATTAGTCGCACCACATGATGCACGGTCGCACCACATGACATTTTAACACTTTAAGCACAAAAACATGCAGAATAACTCAGGATTTATGAAAAAAAGATGATTTGGTTCCCTGGAGGTCAGAGGTGCTACAGAAATGTGCTGAATTATTATGAAATTTGAACCGTTTTAACTGAGGAAACTGCAACAGGACAGCGTCATTGACCAAAATATCAGGTATGTATCGTATCGGAAACTTCTTAATGACCCTAATCCTCTTTACTTCTCGCATGTTTTTCGTAAACGTACAGAGTGACGTGGCTCATTCATCCTGAACCCTGCGGCAGTGTTCGAACCAGTTTAAACTGTATCTTACTTAAAAGCAAAGCTCAAATTTCAGCTTCAACGTGTCGACCTATTTTAACGCCAGCAAAAGTTCAGGTTCAACATTACTACCTCCTCGTAAATGAATAGTGCACTCCATAAACGTTGTCATTTTTACCCACTTATCGAACTTTAAGCATAGTTTAAATGCCCCTCGTGAGCTTTTATTCATGTTCTAACGTTGTTAACTTCTGAAAAACGAACTCAGCTGCCCAAATATGCTGAATTCGTGTGTTAAAAACGTCCGCGAATGAAACAAAACCCAACTCCGTCTGTGTTTGCGACGAGGCCGGAGCATTAAAACGGACCCTTTAATAATCCATTAGCCCAGAGTCGTGCCAACGCTGATACGGCCGTTTGTATTAATGCGGCGTTTCCATGACAACAAATGGGAGGCTAATCCAATGATTCACAACGAGATTACGTCACTGTGATGAATTACACGGGGAGAAAATGCAAGAGTAAGAAAGGATAAAAGCGTGAGGCAATAAATAAGGGTGAGGTAAAGTCTCCAAAAATAATGCTAGTGGAAAAAAAATCACTCACATCCTTGTGTTTGGAATCGCTTTGGGTTTTTTAGCGCTGGGCGAACGCCAAAAACTCAGTGAAGTCGCCCCATCAAACTCAAACCTGCACAAAAACTGTGTCAATCGCAGTTTTATTTTGGTCGATGACGTCGTCCAGAACCTCAGAATGTGAAACAGCCTCAAAACAGGAAGAAAATTTGAGAAAACGTTTGTATTTCGTTCGTGTTGTTTTGCGCTGTGACAATTTTCATTTGTGTGAGTTTATTTCTAAAATTATTCATTATTATTTCTGCGGTGATTATAGGACGTCATTTCCGCTCAGCTCACGGCGACGACTTTAGCAAAACTCCACAAAACTAGTGGCGAAAACGATCTTAGGCTGTCAGTCTTTAGTCATTTGCTTTTGATTCATATTTTATAATAACACAGACTTTTCCTCAGCCTCAGGTCGTTTATCGCCACTAGTTTTGTGGAGTTTGTCTCCGTCAGCTGAGCAGAAATGACGTCCTGTAATTACCACAGAAATAATAATGAATAATTTTAGAAATAAACTCACACAAATGAAACTGTCACAGCACAAAACAGCACAAATGAAATACAAACATTTTCTATAATTTTCTTTCTGTTTTGAGCTCTATTTCACATTCTGAGGTTCTGGACGACGCCACTGCCGAAAATAAAACTGCAAATATCTGAATAATAATAATAATAATAATGCATCAGTTTTATATAGCGCTTTTCTGGACACTCAAAGACGCTTTACACAGCATTATTCATTCACTCCAGACCCAGTGGTGGTGCTACTATTGTAGCCACAGCTGCCCTGGGGCAGACTGACGGAAGCGAGGCTCCAATCTGCGCCATCGGCCCCTCCGACCACCAAAACACTCACGCACACACCACTTTCATACTAGGCAATGTGGGTGATGTGCCTTGCCTAAGGACACAACGACAGTTTTTGCAACTGGCGCCCCCCTGTGGCACCTGGAATTCCCAGTGGTCTCCCATCCAAGTACTAACCAGGCCCGGCCCTGCTGAGCTTCTGAGATCTGACGGGTTCAGGCTTTGACGAGCCGGTATGGCCACACAAGCCGGTATGGCCACAACCGAAGAACCAGAATCGCACAAACAAAACTTTTTGCAGCACAAACGATTGACTCCATTTTGGGCGTTTTCGAGCATTTTGAAGCTTCCTGTGGGTCTGACCCCAGTTTGACCTGTAAACGAATCGTTAATTTCCACAAAACTAAAGAAGCACAAAAGATTGACATCGTGTAGGTCTGTGTTTGATGGGGCGACTTCACAGAGGAAACAGTGTTGTAACACCAGGATAACCCTCAGCTGCTCCAACATCAATACCATTAATATTGCATGAAGTTTACGTCGCCGCCTCTTAAAAACGCACCAGACAGTTTGAGAGCTGCATTGTGCAACTTTTCTGGCGGAGGGTTCGTCGAATGCTTTTCAGTACGATATTAAACCCTTCTATTTTCACAGAGACCAAACCAGACCAAGCTACAGGTCAGATCTGTGGAGAGAAACAGGCATTTTCATGTGGCGTCGACAGACCTGTGCTCCTCAGTCTATAAGCGACGTCTCTTCGGTCTTTTTCTGAAATGAGCCACGGCGAAGTTTCACATGAGCCTCTAACACTCGACTCACACCTTTATCTTCAGCGCTGTCACGTGTCAGCGCCGGTGATTAGATTTAAAATAGATTTTAAACTGAACGGTTCACTGATTTTAACCGGTTAACAAGACTCGGTGGTCGATTATGATTTTTTTGTTTTGTTTTCGCCGTCCCTACTTGAAATTTTATTGATAGCAACCATAGTTTTTAGTATATATTTTAGTATTAACGATATTGTTTTGATAAAAAGATCTCGTGGATTAACCGTTATAGAAACATAAAAAGATATTTTGGTGAACAGAAATCCTGTTAAATTACGTACGGCAGCAGCAAACACCTCATACTGGAGCTGCTGGTCTAATACATTTGTTAAGCTCTTTATAAAACCACCTGTATTTGATTAAAAATAACGTAGAGCTCTTTAATGTCACACTGTGGGACATTCCAGGCAGAACTGTGGCATATCCATAGAAAAAAGCAGTAACGGACCCAGCAGAAACGTTACACAATGCACCTTTAACACAGAAATGAAGCAAAATAAATAAACGTCTGAAAAAAGACGAGTCGTGTTTAAACAGTATGTGAGAGCGGAGCAGGCGCTGCTCTGTCTGTGTGGAGCTTAGCGGGACTCAGCGTTTGTCTCTACGTAACCCGTTTAAATGACACCAACATGGGTTTAATATGAGGAAGAGGATTTACTACAGTCAGAGAAAATGTCCCACTTTACGACTTTACTACAGAAAAAGATATGACATAGTTATGGGATAATGTATATCTTTAGTCGTGTGATAATGTTGTTACCTCCTCAAAAACAGACCTGGAGTTGTGTTTCGTTTCATTCACATGTTTGACTAACACTTTATTATTATTCTGTTTACATCTCCAAAGCTCAAAATGCTCCGTTCCACCTTGTGATGTCATGCAGTGGTAGTGCTGACGTTAACAGTTTCTTCTTACCTTTTGCTCCGCAGAGATGGGCAACTCCAGGGCTGAAATGATCCTAATGATTCTAGTGACGGTGTAAACACAGTGGAGCACTTCCTGTATTACCACATGACATCACAAGGTGGAACAGAGTGTTTTCAGTTTGAAATAAGAACTCGGTCTAAATATCCAGGGTGTTAAACACGTGTGAGTGAAACAAAACACAACTCCAGGTCTGTTTCAGATGAGGAAACATTATAGCATAACAGAAAATAGAGTAATATGGGCCCTTAAAACTTTATTTTCATGTAATTTATTGCAGCTGCTGTTGGCTCCGATCTAGCGCAGTTAATGTAATTTGTTTCGTCCATAAACGAAAAATAATAATAATAAAAAGATCCTTGCATTTTTCATTCTCACTGTTGTGTATTTTGTACGATCATAAATGATAAACTTTTGTGGCTTCTTTATCATTATTATTAGTTGTACGAGCACAAACAAAAATATGTTTGTGCGTATATGTAAATATGTGTTTATGCATTTGTATGTATGTATGTATGTGTGTATGTATGTATGTGTAGGTATATATCTGTGTATGTATGTATGTATGTGTGTATGTATGTATGTGTAGGTATATATCTGTGTATGTATGTATGTATGTGTGTATGTATGTATGTGTGTATGTATGTGTGTATGTATGTATGTGTGTATGTATGTGTGTATGTGTAGGTATATATCTGTGTATGTATGTGTGTATATGTGTATGTACATTACATACATATGTGTGTATGTGTCAACCACGTGTTAAGGTAAAACAATTGGGGTAGGACACGATAAGTGCAGCGATATGTACATAATCTTATGTTTGTAATGTACCTTGATCAAAATAAATAAATAAATAAATAATTTGTCGTAAATGTCATATTAGAAGGCACAAAAGCTGTATAAATTAATAATAATGATAAAGAAGGCACAAAAGTTTATCATATTTTCACTTGTCGTAACTGTTAGATTATCACGTTGTAAATCTTATATTTTCACATGTTGTAAATATTATAACATGTTGTAAATGTTATATTATTACATGTCGTTAATGCTATATTAGAAGGCACAAAAGTCGTACAAACTAATAATAATGATAAAGAAGGCACAAAAGTTTATCATAATATTATCACATATCGTAAATGTTATGTTATCAAATGTCCTAAATGTTATATTATCACATATTGTGTGTATTTATTATTTGTTATGTGTGTATTTAGTGATAGTCCTTTTGGAGTCCCGGTTGATTGAGTCCCCGGGTTATTCCAGTGCCTACAGCAGCTTTAAAACTCGGATATTACGTATTTTCTAGATTTAAATCCCCACCGTTTGCCATTATCTATCGGAAACGAGCGCACACAGCAGCTGTCGTCTCCTCAACGCACAGAAAACGCGATCACTTCCCGCTGCCCGTGGCCGCACAGGACCGGCGCTCCTCCCCGGCTCCGCTCGCTCCGCTTTGCCGCAGAGGTCGCGTCTCTGCCCGGCCTGACTCCGCTGCCCTTCCCCCCCCCTCCCGTTCCCTCACCTCCAGCAGCGGCAGATCCGGGTCCAGATGGGTGAAACTGTGCAGCACCACGGGGCTGGGATCCTCGGCCACCTCCAGCTTCACCCCATCCCAAATGCTCCGGACCTTCCACGACGAATCGAACATCTCCGCGACCATCCCCGACGGTCACGGCGCCCGGAGCGGCATGGCGCGGGTGGGTTCGCCCCCCCCGTGTCCGCGGTGTCTGTGCGGGGGTTTTTGCGGGTTTTTTTGGGGGGAAAAGGTGTTAGGAGACGGGTCAGAGCTGCTGCTGCTGCCGCTGCTGCTGCGGGGGAATCATGACTCAGGACCGGGAGGGATTCTCGCTAAACTCCGCCCACGCCGCTCGGTCACGGCAGAAGCACGAAGGGAAAAGCGCCACAGAGAGAGCAGGCGGGCTGTGCTGGGCTAAGGCGGGCGGAACAGGGCTAAAGCGGGGTAAAACCGAGGGGAAACACGGGTAAAACCAGGGCAGAACCAGGGCAGAACCAGGGTAAAAACCTAGGCTAAACTAGGGCAAAACCTGAGCTACACCAGGAGTAAACCGGGACTAAAACAGGACTAAATCAGGACTAAAACTAAACAAAACCAGGGCTATAGCAGCATAAAATCATGGGTAAACCAGGTCTGAACCAAGGATTAAACCAGGACGAAATCACGCCTAAACCAGGGCTAATCCAGGACTAAATCACGACTAAATCAGGGTTAAAACAGGACTAAACCAGGGACAAACCAGAACAAAACAAGGATTTAAACAGGGCAAAACAAGGGTTAAACCAGTTTAAAAAACCTAGGCTAAACTACAGCAAAACCTGGGTTACACCAGGACTAAACCGGGGCAAAAACAGGACTAAATCGCAACAAAACCAGGGTTAAACCAGAGCTAAACTTAGACTAAACAGGACCAAAACAAGGCAAAACCAGGGCTACAACAGGACTAAACTAGGACTAAATCAGGACTACTCCAGGACAAAACCCGGATTAAACCAGGGCTAAACTAAGACTGAACCAGTGCTAAACTAGGGTTAAAACAGGGCTAAACCAGAACTAAACCAGGTCTATACCAGCGTAAAATCATGGGTAAACCAGGACTGAACCAGGATTAAACCAGGACTGAACCAGGATTAAACCAGGGCAAAACCAGGGTTAAACCAGAGTAAACACCTAGGCTAAACTACAGCAAAACCTGGGTTACACCAGGACTAAATCACAACTAAACCAGGTTTAAACCAGGGCTAAACCAGAACCAAACCAGAGCTAAACTTGTCTAAACCAGGACTGAAACAGGGCAAAACCAGGGCTAAAACAGGACTAAATCTAGACTAAACCAAGACAAAACCAGGGCATAACCAAAACTGAACCAAGGCAAAATTAGGGCTAAAACAAGGCAAAAATAGGGCTAAATCATGACTAAACCAGGGCTAAACCAGCGTAAAACCATGGGTAAACCAGGCCTGAACCAAAATGAAATCACAAGTAAACCAGGGCTAATCTAAGGCTAAACCAGGACCAAATCAGGACTAAACCAGAGCTAAACCAGAGCTAAACCAGGACTAAATCAGGACTAAACCAGGACTAAATCAGGACTAAACCAGGGCTAAACCAGGGCTAAACCAGGGCTAAACCAGAGCTAAACCAGAGCTAAACCAGGGCTAAACCAGGACTAAACCAGAGCTAAACCAGGACTAAATCAGGACTAAACCAGGGCTAAACCAGGGCTAAACCAGAGCTAAACCAGGACTAAACCAGGGCCAAAACAGGGGTAAACCAAATGCTTAACTACCGCTGGTGATGTATTGGGGAACACGGTAAATATATTGTATGTAATTTGTGTTTATTTTGAGGTAATTTATGCAAATCTGAGAGGTTTTCTCTGTGGTTATTTTAGTTTTCAGGGTGTTCTGTGTGTTGAAGTTGTTGAGAATAAATGTTACACATGATCATGAAGTCGTTTTATAACTGTGAAGAAAACCAGGGGAGCTACAGTCCCAAAACTAATAATAATAAACAGAAAAGTCCAGTTCTGTTCTGTTCTGTTTTGGAGAGACCAGGGAATTCTTTACATAGGGAATTGCGCCCCCACCTGGGAGTCCAGCGTTATTACGGGCTACAAACATCCAGCACTCAGAGCATTATTACTGTGAGGGCGGTCGCCTCTCCACAGATCAGACCTGTAACTTGGTCCGGAGGAGTTTCCTGTTCGATCCCCATGACTCCCAGGACTAATCAGGACTAAACCAGGGCTAAACCAGAGCTAAACCAGGGCTAAACCAGAGCTAAACCAGGACTAAACCAGAGCTAAACCAGGGCTAAACCAGAGCTAAACCAGGACTAAACCAGGGCTAAACCAGGACTAAACCAGGGCTAAACCAGAGCTAAACCAGGACTAAACCAGGGCTAAACCAGGACTAAACCAGAGCTAAACCAGGGCTAAACCAGAGCTAAACCAGGGCTAAACCAGAGCTAAACTAGGGCTAAACCAGGGCTAAACCAGGGCTAAACCAGAGCTAAACCAGGACTAAACCAGAGCTAAACCAGGACTAAACCAGGGCTAAACCAGGACTAAACCAGAGCTAAACCAGGGCTAAACCAGGGCTAAACCAGAGCTAAACCAGGGCTAAACCAGGGCTAAACCAGAGCTAAACCAGGGCTAAACCAGGGCTAAACCAGAGCTAAACCAGGACTAAACCAGAGCTAAACCAGGGCTAAAACAGGACTAATCAGGACTAAACCAGGGCTAAACCAGGGCTAAACCAGGACTAAACCAGAGCTAAACCAGGGCTAAACCAGGACTAAACCAGGGCTAAACCAGAGCTAAACCAGGGCTAAACCAGGACTAAACCAGAGCTAAACCAGGGCTAAACAAGGGGCTAAACCAGGACTAAACCAGGGCTAAACCAGGACTAAACCAGGACTAAACCAGAGCTAAACCAGGGCTAAACCAGGACTAAACCAGGGCTAAACCAGAGCTAAACCAGGGCTAAACCAGGGGCTAAACCAGGACTAACCAGGACTAAACCAGGGCTAAACCAGGACTAAACCAGGACTAAACCAGAGCTAAACCAGGACTAAACCAGGGCTAAACCAGAGCTAAACCAGAGCTAAACCAGGACTAAACCAGGACTAAACCAGAGCTAAACCAGGGCTAAACCAGGACTAAACCAGGGCTAAACCAGGGCTAAACCAGGGCTAAACCAGGACTAAACCAGGACTAAACCAGAGCTAAACCAGGACTAAACCAGGACTAAACCAAGGCTAAACCAGGACTAAACCAGGGCTAAACCAGGGCTAAACCAGAGCTAAACCAGGGCTAAACCAAAGCTAAACCAGGGCTAAACCAGGACTAAACCAGGACTAAACCAGGACTAAATCAGAGCTAAACCAGGACCAAACTAGAACTTAACTAAAACTAAACCAAGGGCTGAACCAGGGCTAAACCAGGACTAAACTAGGACTAAACCAGGTCTAAACCAGTGCACGTCTTTATGAACACCATACCTAGTTACTACTTTACTAAAAACACCTTTAAAACTCCCAGAATATCTCTTTTTTTCTCCAGTGGCTCCAAACAGCTCCTCTCCAGAGAACAAAGCGTCCGTCAGCGTCCTTCACTGGTCTGTGCTGTTTTTGTTTTGTTTTTTTATCTCTGTGAAGCACCAGCCCCAAACAGAACGTCTCGACCAAACAATGGAGCTCCTGAGTGTTTGCGAACGACACATCTGCTTCTGTCAGGACACAATGACATCGTTTCCACAGAACACAAAGATCCTACTATGACAAACTCTATGACGACGCCAACGGCTGCAGAACAACAGCAAAAAAATCTCAACGACAGGTAGAAAAGGGCCCTGAGTGCAGGTTTGGTGAGGAGGAAGAGGAAGTCCTGTTTCATTTGTTTGATTTGTGTCCTTACGTCGCCATGTTTGGGGTTTCTGTTCGATCTCGGGTAAAGTCGATGGGAATTTCTTTTCAAATTTCCCCCAGAAACATCACGTTGTGCATTTTTGAGAGGAAGTTCACACCTTCTCTGAATATAATTAATTTGTTAGGAAAGATTTTTATTTTCATGGCTTCAACAATATCAAATTTATGGTTAGAATATTTTAAAAACATAATTCAGGGATAAAGCAGGTCTAAACCAGGACTAAACCAGGGCTAAACCAGGACCAAACCAGGACTAAATTAGGTCTAATCTAGGACTAAACTAAACCAGGACTAATCCAGGTTCAAACCACGTCTAAAGCAAGACTAAAGCAAATCTAAACCAGGTCTAACCCGAACTAAACCAGGGCTAAAGCAGGTCTAAACCAGGGTTAAACCAGGACTAAACAAGGGTTAAACCAGGACTAAACCAGGGTTAAACCAGGAGTAAACCAGGACTAAACCAGGGTTAAACCAGGAGTAAACCAGGACTAAATCAGGTCTAATCTAGGACTAAACTAAACCAGGACTAAACCAGTTTTAAACCAGGTCTAAAGCAAATCAAAACCAAGTCTAAACCAAAACTAAAGCAGGTCTAAACCAGGTATAAACCAGGATTTAACCAGGCCTAAACCAGGAGTAAACAGGACTAAAGCAGGTCTAAACTAGGACGAAACTAAATCAGGAATAAACCAAGTCTAAACCAGGTCTAAATCAGGTCTAAATCAGGTCTAAATCAGGTCTAAATCAGGTCTAAAGCAGGACTAAAGCAGGTCTAAAGCAGGACTAAAGCAGGTCTAAAGCAGGACTGAACCAGGACTAAAGCAGGTCTAAACCAGGACTAAAGCAGGTCTAAACCAGGACTAAAGCAGGACTGAACCAGGACTAAAGCAGGTCTAAACCAGGACTAAAGCAGGTCTAAACCAGGACTAAAGCAGGACTAAAGCAGGTCTAAAGCAGGTCTAAAGCAGGACTAAAGCAGGTCTAAAGCAGGACTAAAGCAGGTCTAAAGCAGGTCTAAAGCAGGTCTAAAGCAGGTCTAAAGCAGGACTAAAGCAGGACTAAAGCAGGTCTAAAGCAGGTCTAAAGCAGGTCTAAAGCAGGTCTAAAGCAGGTCTAAATCAGGTCTAAAGCAGGTCTAAAGCAGGTCTAAAGCAGGTCTAAAACAGGTCTCAAACACTCTTTAACAGTGGGCTTGATTACCTGGCCCATATTTAATGTAGTGAACCCCCCTCTGTGCCGTAACGTGAGTCGGGACGATTCTGTCACAATGAGCCTGAGTCACTTCACCGAGGAGCCCTAAGAACAGCACCAGCAGCACCACCAACATCACAAGCATCACAAGCATCACCAGCAGCAGCAGCAGCAGCAGCAGCAGCAGCAGCAGCAGCAGCAGCAGCAGCAGCAGCAGCAGCAGGTCTCTGGGGGCAGCTCTGTTATGTCATGTTCCCGTCTCCTTCACTATGGCAGCGGCACCGAAGAGACACTCAAGGACAAACACCGGAAAAAACTACAGCGAGTCCTTCAAGTCTTAACCCCTGAAGACCTGAGGGCAGTTTTAGTACTTTTCTCCTCGCCTGGATTTTGTTCTTAATTTTGCTTTTAAAACTGCCCCTTTTACCCCTAATGAAGTGTTCTACCTCCTTTTGTTCAGTCCAACCTGTTATTTCACAATCTGCTGCTGTAGTTGTGTCATGAGGCTGTGATAAAAGCTACAGGACCAGAAATAGAGATGAAAAAAAAAAAACAGAAAATAAAATTCACACTCTTTTATACAAAACACACAGCAAACATGTAGAAACAACTTTTTGGACATAAAAAATGCTTAATTTAGGGCCTTAGCTACAAAAATGCAAAATCTCAAGTCTGTAAGCAAATTAAAAATCTCCTTATTGCCCTAAAAACAAAAAAAGTGCAGTGGCTCCATGACTTTCCTGGTCCAGTCCTGGAAACAGCTCCTGTCAGGTCCAGGGCCAGAGCCACAGCACTTCTGCATTTCCAGGGTGGAAATTACATTTGGATTTGTTCATTTGGACTGAAATAAACCTTTAAATAAAAATAGAAAGAGATGCACAATTACACACACCAAGATGTGTCATTTTCCATGTGTGTGAGAATTAACTCCACTTAGAGCGACTTTTTCCCTCGTTCTAAACACACACAGTCAGAGGAGTCGACCATCTTGACTCACTTCACTCTTTGGCAAAGTTTGGCTCCATCAAAATGGACGGAGCGCATGAGTTTGGGGAAAACAAAGTTCCTATTGGACACTCGTTTTGCTCCCGTCATCACACCGCGTGAGTGTGACGTAGGATAAAGCCACAGAAATGTACGGAAACCTCTATGTCTGCACTTTCAGAGGGGAAAAGGACGTTTCTGTCTTTTACGGTCAGAAAGTTCTGCGCGGTTATAGAAACATGTTCCTCTGTATCATGTATGATGTCGTAGGTCTTCCAGGGTTTAAACCCATTTTTAATCTCTGTCGTTTAGTCGCGTGATCCTCTGTGTCTTTGATTTATTGTTTTGATCTATTTCATTCTTTTTGTGCTGCTTTTACTCATTTATTCACCAATTTTATTCTTTTATCTCTTGTTTTTATTTGTTCCTTTTGCCTGAAACATGATTCTGGCGACTTTCTAAGTGAAGAATTTTGGAAACTGTCTTAAATAAAGTTGAACTGGATTGGACTGAAGCACAAACGCTGGAAAACTGCGTGGGAAAACAGCAATGAATGTTCCACAGTACGGCATTAAACGCATCTGACGTCGCTAAGTTCTAGTGTTGTCACGATATTAAAATTTCAAACCCAATTTCAATACAAAGGAAAAGACTCCATACCAACTCCAAAAGAAAAGTTACACAATGCACCTTTAAAATATGATGAATTTGAACATTTTACTGAACTTTACTGCAGTATTTTGAGTAACTACTGTTTTTTTCCTCTACAAGATTGGATACAGAAGACGTTTATTCGTCCTACAATGTGGAAATCTTGAAAACGCGACTGTAATTTGGTCTGAATATTAAAAACGAACAACAAAAGTTTAAAAAAAAGGCGAATAAACTGATGATAATCCACAGCTCTCGATCCTTTTGTGTCATTACAGAGTTTTAGCTGCAGCACGTTTGTCATTGTTTAGGCTGTGCTGCCGCCTGCTGGACGACACTGGGAGTGCAGCGGTTTTACACGAAGAGGGAAAGTGAATAAAATGAACAACAGGAAGGATAATGAGTTTAGAGGTGCCAGGAAATAGAAGCAAAGAGGAAAACCGAGGATTAAGTTTATAGCTGTAATTAAGTTGATGTGACAATAAAAGAAGAATAAATGATTAAACTATTACTATTACTGACACTGAGCAACTGTATGAAGCAAAAAACTAATTAGGATCCAGCCACACCACCAGCCAAAAGTCTGGACGCACTTTTTCATCTGTGTTTTTACTGAGCGCCTCGTCTTTAAGTGTATTAGAAGCATTTCACATGTTAAATACATTTCGACAGAGCTGCCGCACCTTTAATGAGGCTTGAAATGTGAATTTTAGGTCTGTATCGTGATGAAACGCGACGTCGCTGAGGTTATTCTTGTCTTATTATTATCAGACGACTTCAGTTTGGTGTAAAGGTGATTGCCTAAGATCAATGGAGGCCAGTTTAGCAGAAGCATCAAAACTGAATGAATGGGCACATGTGGAACGTACCAAACAAAAATAAACCCAAAACTTGTTCTGGATTTATATATATATATATATAGCCTTTACTCTTTGCTTTGATCACTACTGCTGCTGCACTGTTGGGACTCCACTAATAAACACTGACAAGACACAGCTGTAAACTACTCTGTACTTTTGGTATATGTGTCCCCATTGTGTGTTTGTGTGTGTTTTTGTGTTACTATTTAACTAAATTATTTACATATATTTTTGTTTATTTAATTTATATTAATTTCTTTTATTGTATGTGATGTTTGCAGCGTATTTTAATGATTATTTGGGACCAACAATAAGTTTGTCCTTTTTTCTTTTTCTTTTTTTGTTGCAGAATATTTGTTAAATAAAGTTATATTAAAAAAAGACAGCTGTAAACTGAAAACCATCTCAGGAGATTTCATCATAAAGATCTTTGAGAAAAGGATTTGCAGAACTGTCAACTTTTTTTTTTACATATATCTTGCTTCTTCCACATGTATCTAAAATGTATAAACCTGTAAACATAAAAAAAATAAAATAAAAATGAGAAAGTGCCCAAACTTTTGGCCAGTCGTCTAAATGTGTTAATTACTGTAATGTTGTTTTAATCAATTCTCCCAAACGTCATCACCCAAGTCTTATTTTCACTCCGTCAGCTTCACGTTTCTTTTAGAATTGATTCTGAAATGTTTTTGTTTTTAAAGCTCTTCATGACCCTTTAAAGCTTTTCTCTATTTCACTGAACTCTTCCTCCGTCAAACGCTTTTCCCCACGGAGATGTTACAGCTTTGGCTGGAATGTTTCACAGTACGGCTTTTTATAACCTGCGTGAAGTCGCCCAATGAAACTCAAACCTGCACAAAAACTCTGTCAATCGTTTGTGCTGCAAAAGTTCAGTTTGTGTGATTCTGGTTCTTCAGATATTTGCAGTTTTATTTTGGTCGATGACGTCGTCCAGAACCTCAGAATGTGAAACAGCCTCAAAACAGAAGAAAATGATAGAAAACGTTTGTGTTTGGTTTGTGCCGTTTTGTGCTGTGACAGTTTTCATTTGTGTGAGTTTATTTCTAAAATGATTCATTTTTATTTCTGCGGTAATTATAGGACGTCATTTCTGCTCAGCTGAAGCAGCGAATTTAGCAAAACTAGTGAAGAGAAACGGCAGTGGAAAAGTCTGTGTTATTATAGAAAATCTGAATCAAAAGCAAAAGACTAAAGACTGAAACAGACTTTTCCACAGCCTCAGATCGTTTATCGACACCAGTTTTGTGGAGTTTTGCTAAAGTCGCCGCCGTCAAAAAGGCGGAAATGACGTCCTGTAATTACCACAGAAATAATAATGAATAATTTTAGAAATAAACTCACACAAATGAAACTGTCACAGCACAAAACAGCAACAAACAAAAAAATAAGTTTTCTATGATTTTCTTCCTGTTTCGAGCTTTATTTCACATTCTGAGGTTCTGGACGACGTCATCGACCAAAATAAAACTGTGAATATCTGAAGAACCAGAATCACACAAACGAAACTTTTTGCAGCACAAACGACTGACTCCATTTTGGGCGTTTTCGAGCATTTTTCTTCTTCCTGTGGGTCTGACCCCAGTTTGACCTGGAAAAGAATCGTTAATTTCTCCAAAACTAAAGAAGCACAAATGAAACTTTTTGCAGCACAAACGATTGACAGAGTTTTTGTAGCTTTGCGTTTGATGGGGCGACTTCACGCAGGTCTTTTTATAACCTTTCTATCCTCCAGGAAACCAAACCAGACCGAGTTACAGGTCAGATCTGTGGAGAGGCGACGCCGCTCACAGTCAGAACGCCTGTTTTTCTTGGTATTTTTGAGCTATAAAACCTCCTGAAATTGCATAAATGAATAAATGTAAAGTAAAGCGGTTTAATTAAAGGCAAAGAAATGACATCTCCATAGAAACGAGCAGGTAACGGACCCCCAACCAAAAAGTTACGCAGTGCAGCTTTAAAATCCAGGCTCCAAACTTGTGAATCTGCTCTACAAAAAGTCAGGTCGTGTTTACCCGGTGACGTTTTTCACTCAGGAAGTTTCATTCCCTGAAGCCGGACACGCACCAGCTCGTGTTTTTGGCCGAAAAAAAAAATCAATAAATAAGATGTTTTTCTCTCACGTCGAAGGATCGTCTCCATAACAACGCCATCTGCTTCTTTCTCACATATTTTTTCCCCCCGCGATTTGACTTCTCGGATTAGTCATCGGACACTCGCTTCGTTCCGACCGCGGCGGAGACGGAGATTTGAAACGGGAAGTGTAGAAAACAGGTGCGCGCACATCTGGAGGAGCGGCCCCGTCCTCGCTGACCTCCAGGGGCCGCATCCCATTCCTCTTCCCTCGCTTCCTCTCCTCCATCCTCCCATTTTCAGCACTCAAAACTCAGAGAGGCCGACGGTTTAAAAGCCCTGGAATAGCAATCGCATAAAATAATCCTTAGTATTTTGGCCTGGCTCCTTTGCTCCTCTCTCCTCCCCGTGTCTCCTCTGTGGGCGGTGCTTCCTCGCCCACTTCCTGCAGAATCGAGGAAAGGAAGCGAGGAAAGAGGAATGAGATGTGCCCCGGCGCTCACCGCACACCGCTGTAAAACACTGTGGGAAAATACGACGGCAAAAGCAAAAACAAACTGACTTTACTGCACAGGATCGATACGAAAAAGGCATTTTTGTAGTCGACTAAACAGCAATATGTTTAGTCCCAATGATCATTTCTGTTGTACTGTTAAAGGTGCACTGTGGAGATATTACTGTTCTGCCTCGATTATTCCACAGTTTGTAAAGAAACGTGTTAAAGTGGAACTGCGGCACGTTTGAAGCTAAAGTCAAGGCAACAAACCAGTGCAGTGATGGGGGAAGTTCTGAACTTCCACATAAAACGACAATTTGCACAGAAGAGGCTTAACAC
Organism: Odontamblyopus lacepedii; assembly: GCA_034769755.1. NCBI lineage: Eukaryota > Metazoa > Chordata > Actinopteri > Gobiiformes > Gobiidae > Odontamblyopus > Odontamblyopus lacepedii. The sequence goes on from CM068358.1 coordinate 39,234,517, forward strand.
CACTTTCTAGCTCACTCATTAGTGTCTGGAAACGTTAGAAAACAACTTTATAAGCACCTCACACTTCCCTCTGCTGATTTCCCACTGCACAAAGACTCAATCGTCGACTCCAGAAGCAACAAGGGAGAAGTGACTACTGACGGAGAAGAAGAAGAGAAAATGAAAGTTGTTGGGAAAAAAAATGGTTCGGGAATGTATTTTTTTTTAGCGTTTTCAAAAAATATAATAATATAATGGGATTAGAAACGACATCGGCGATCAAGTCTGTTGGGCTTTGGCCTGTGCAGTGGGAAATCAGCAGAGGGAAGTGTGAGGTGCTTATAAAGTTGTTTTCTAACGTTTCCAGACACTAATGAGTGAACCAGGCAGAGCGTTTGGTTTGTTAGACTCGTGGCTGTTGTCAGATGGGTTAAAGTGGAGTTAAGCTTCTTCAGTGTGAAGCAAATTGGTGTTTTACCTGGAAGTTCAGAACTTGCCTCCATCACTACACTAGTTCAGAACTTGCCCCCATCACTACACTAGTTCAGAACTTGCCCCATCACTACACTAGTTCAGAACTTGCCCCCATCACTACACTAGTTCAGAACTTGCCCCCATCACTACACTAGTTCAGAACTTGCCCCCATCACTACACTAGTTCAGAACTTGCCCCATCACTGCACTAGTTCAGAACTTGCCCCCATCACTACACTAGTTCAGAACTTGCCCCATCACTACACTAGTTCAGAACTTGCCCCCATCACTACACTAGTTCAGAACTTGCCCCCATCACTACACTAGTTCAGAACTTGCCCCATCACTACACTAGTTCAGAACTTGCCCCATCACTACACTAGTTCAGAACTTGCCCCATCACTACACTAGTTCAGAACTTGCCCCCATCACTACACTAGTTCAGAACTTGCCCCATCACTACACTAGTTCAGAACTTGCCCCATCACTACACTAGTTCAGAACTTGCCCCCATCACTACACTAGTTCAGAACTTGCCCCATCACTACACTAGTTCAGAACTTGCCCCCATCACTACACTAGTTCAGAACTTGCCCCATCACTACACTAGTTCAGAACTTGCCCCCATCACTACACTAGTTCAGAACTTGCCCCATCACTACACTAGTTCAGAACTTGCCCCCATCACTACACTAGTTCAGAACTTGCCCCCATCACTACACTAGTTCAGAACTTGCCCCCATCACTACACTAGTTCAGAACTTGCCCCATCACTACACTAGTTCAGAACTTGCCCCCATCACTGCACTAGTTCAGAACTTGCCCCATCACTACACTAGTTCAGAACTTGCCCCCATCACTGCACTAGTTCAGAACTTGCCCCATCACTACACTAGTTCAGAACTTGCCCCCATCACTACACTAGTTCAGAACTTGCCCCCATCACTACACTAGTTCAGAACTTGCCCCATCACTACACTAGTTTGTTGCCTTGACAGACTCACTGCCACAGTGAGATCTCCACCGAGGAAACACTGATCTGTGCTGTTTTTTGGCTCCTGACAGAATTCCACCTCCTCTAGCGACGGACTTTAGATTCAAACGTGCCCGAGTTCAGCTTTAAGTGCCATAATTTCCTTCACAAATGACACAATCTCGTCTTATTCTGCATAAAAGCCGCTAACCCCCAGTTTAGATCTGTGTCCAAACATGTTCCAAAATGTGACTGTGATGTGCTTTATGACATGACTAAAAACTCACACTAAGGTCTTTCAACTGCCTTTGTGATAAAAAAAACAAAACAACAAAAAACAGTATATGACACGTATTAAACTCGACTCATTTCCCAATATTTGTTTGTCACAATTACCCTAAAAAGTACCTATAATATATAAAAGGTTTTCATGGGTCTCCTCAGAAACATGTTGATTAACAGCCGTGCAATAAAAAACATAAAATATCCCAGAGGAGCTTTAAAGAGCTCCCGTTTTACAGATGTGTATTTGTGGAGTTCACTGTTTGTTTTGGGGCAGCGAGTCCACAGCTTCTGCTCTTTGTCCCTGTCCAAATAACCATCCCTGACCTTTAAGTTTCCCATCAGTCATGTGTGTTTACGCTCAGATATGGACGGACTTTCCATAATATGCAAAAGTACGAACAAATAAGGGTAAATAAAACAGGATGTTCCACAGTGTGACTTTAAACAGCTCTGCTTTGCATTTATTATTACAACTACAGGTGCTTTTAGAGCTCAAAAACACCTAGAAAAACATGAAACTAGGCGTTGTGACTGTGAGCGGCGTCGCCTCTCCACAGATCTGACCTGTAACTTGATCAGGTTTGGTCTCGGTGAAGACAAAAAGGTCGCCTCGCCACAGATCTGACCCGTAACTTGCTCCAGTTTAGTGAAGATAAACAGGTTCAGCACCAGAAAAACCAATAACGTCTCCACAGATAAAACTATTTGACATTTGACGGACGCTCTGACAGAAAAGTTACGCAATGCAGCTTTAATTTTCACTGCAACTGAACTGAAAACGCGGTTCTGACCTGCGGGACGCGTCTCCTTCGTCTTCCTCTGTAAAAATCCAGTTGGACTCCACCGAGAATCCAGCGGATCCACCACATCCTTCGCTGATCAGACGTCTACACAGAAGCAGCGACCCCCAAGTCGGGACTAAAACCCTAAAACCGTTCCTCGTCCCCGATTGGTCCAAAACCGCGATCAATGTGTTTGCTTTGGTGATAAAGTCTGTAAAAATTAACCACTGCTGGAAAAAAAACGAGTAAGTTACGCAAGAAGCACGATATTATAACTTGAGATTGGAAAATTAACACAAGGAAAAGGCAAATCGTGTAGTTTTTCTGGTGGAAGATGTTATTGCTTTGTCTGGAAGATTTCACAGTATTGCAGGGTTTTTCCTTAATTTTGCAATTAAAACTCCCCCTTTTACCCCCTAAAGAAGTGTTATACATTCTCTTTTTCAGTACAACATCTGCAGCTGTAGTTGTGTCATGAGGCTGTGATAAAAGCTCCAGGACCAGAAATACAAATTAAAAACAAAAACCGAAAATAAAATTCACACTCCTTTCTGCAAACCAACTTTTTGGACATAAAAAAAATGCTCAATTTAGGGCCTTAGCTACAAAAATGCGAAATCTCAAGTCTGTAAGTAAATTAAAAATCTCCTTATTGCCCTAAAAACAAAAAAAGTGCAGTGGCTCCATGACTTTCCTGGTCCAGTCCTGGAAACAGCTCCTGTCAGGTCCAGGGCCAGAGCCACAGCACTTCTGCATTTCCAGGGTGGAAATTACATTTGGATTTGGACATTTTGACTTAAATAAAACTTTCAAATAAAAATAGCAAAGGGATGCACAATTACACACACCAAGTTGTGTAATTTGTGCAATTTATGTGAGAATTAACTCCACTTAGAGCGACTTTTTCCCTCGTTCTAAACACACACAGTCAGAGGAGTCGACCATCTTGACTCACTTCACTCTTTGGCAAAGTTTGGCTCGATCAAAATGGACGGAGCGCATGAGTTTGGGGAAAACAAAGTTCCTATTGGCCCTTTTACTGTTCGTAAACAGTGGTGACGTAGACTCGGTCGCGCACACGTTTTGGCAGCAGAAGTACGGCAGAACTCAGCAGCTTGTCGAGCTCTGCGAAAGGATTATGGACAAAAGATCGAGAATATTTCCTCAACAAGCTGAACTTTGACAAACGGCGTCCGACTGCCAGATCCTTGTGAGTAAAACTTTAAAACTTTAGTCCGACGGTAGAATATCGATTCTGACAAAACAAACACAGAACAACCAGACGTTTTGGTGCTGGAAATGTTTTCATCTCCGTCTTCTTCTGTCCGTGTTCAGTCTGGAAGAATCGGGATGAATGTGGAATAATGACACTTCTGTTGCCACGCAGCTTTTTCTGTTGCCACGCAGCTTTTTTTCATCACTTCCGCCCTAAAAGGATCTACTGGACACTCGTTTTCCCGACGTCATCACGAAGCGTGTGTGAGACGAAGTACAATGCTCGAAATCTGCCCGGAAACCCGCTTTTCTCAGCTTTTCCAGGGCAATAAAAGTACGTTTCTATCTTTTGTGGTTGGAAAGTTATGCGCGGTTACAGAAAACGTGTTCCCAGGTAGCGTATCGGTCTATTAAACCTTCATTATCTCCACGGAGACCAAAGCGGGCCAAGTTACAGGTCAGATCTGTGGAGAGGCGACGCCGCTCGCAGTCAGAATGCCTGTTTTTTTTTTGTTTTTTTTCTTGGTGTTTTTGAGCGATAAAACCACCTGTGATTGAATAAATGTGAGGTAGAGCTGTTTAATGTCACACTGCGGAACATTCCAGGCAGAGCGACGACGTATCCATGGAAACAAGCAGGTATAAACGTCTTTTTTAATAGTTACCGAGTTTGTTCACATATTCTCTGCTGTGTGTTTGAGTGACGGAGACTCCCCTATCTCGCCAGCGCACACACATCCTGTCCCAAACTGCCCCGTAATATTGAAAAGTTCTCGTTTCCGTGGAGATATTTTTGCGCTAGAATATTCCACAGTACGGCATTAACCATATCTGTCCTGCATTTATTCAGTTACACCGATCAGATGTGTTACTACCGATCGAAATAAATGAACGAACGCATAATAATAATAATAAAACGAGCATTATGCATTACTAGGAGTGAGGTCGCCTTTCCACAGAGCTGACCTGTAACTTGGTCAGGGGGCAGGTGGCGTCCCCCCGCTTGTCTCCGTGGCGATAGAAAAGTCTGATGCCACACTACGTACTACAGTGGACAGAGGAAGAGAGAACTGTAATGTCCCACAATAATGTATTAAACTTATATGAGATGCATTTATTCAGTTGTGGCTGTTTTTATAACTCAAAAAGACCTGTAAAAACATGGGAAGTGAAAAAAAGTAATGCCAAACTCTGGAATATTGAAGGTAAAGCAATGAGATCTCCATGGAGACAAGTACCCGGCTCTAGCAGAAAAGTTACACACTTAATTCTTTAATTTTTTCATTTTTTCACCCTGTTCCTTCTACTTCTCTTCCTTTCCTTTCATTGCCCCTTTGTTCCTTTGTTTATTATTTATTTTATTTATTCTTTTCCCTTTTTTACCCTGACATTTGCGTCCAGGGGCATTAAAGGCGCAGTGCCCTATTTTTACTGTTGGGAAATTAAACCCTGAATGACCTACTTTTATTCTCTGGCCTTCGATGTCAAGTGTTTTTTTATTTATTTCGTTTTTATTTACATTTTTATACTATTTTATTGATTTTATTTATTTATTTCGCTTGACAAATAAAATTATCTACCAATAGAACGAGACATTTTGTGCTTAAAATACTAAAACACGTCTTTCACTGCAAAAAAGGCCTATCAAAAATAAGAAAAAAATACAAATTTTGAGGTAAAAATGTCCTATTTTAAGTGAAATTTTCTGCCAGTGCAGTAAGAACTTTTCATTTACCAAGTTTTCTTAAAATAAGACGAAATACGAATCTTGTTCTCAGCAGAAAACACGAGTTTCAAGTATTTATGGCAAGATTTTTCACCTTATTGGTTTGAGGAGGAAGTTAAAGAGGCTTAACCTGGACTGAGTTCATATAAAAAGTGCTCAGAATAAGTTGTAATATCGAGATAAGATAAATCAGGATGGAATATCTGGAAACAAGTCAAAAAATCTCATGTTATTAAGTACAAAAATTTATCTTTTAAGATGAATCTGCTTAATTCAAGTCAGTTTAACTCTGCTAGAAAATGCTTTTTTGTTGTGTTGCAAACTGTTTACAGTTAAAATTAGACACAAAAACTAAATGTTTCTCGAATTTAGAAAAACACGCTTAGAATAATTTCACTTGTCAAGTCGAATCTGCTCAAAAAAGGTCAAATGTTCTTAATTTAAGTCATTTTAACTTACGCAGAAACAGCTTTTTGTGGAGTATATCTGAAAACATGAGCAAAACCAAGAACCCCACACATTTCAGAGCCTGTTTTCTTATCACATTCACTTCCTCTTCAGTCCCTTCAGAAGCAGCTCTTGTGTATTTATGTCGGCGAGTTCAGCAGTGACACTGTGGTGTATTTTTGACCCAAGTTTGACCCCAGAAGAATCTGGGTCAAAGAAACACGATCTGAGAATCCGACCGCAGCTTTCTCGCCTGCATCTTGTTTATAACTTTGGACTTTTGAGAACGTGTCTCATCAAATGTGAACAGAATTTAAGTCACACAGCAGAGAAGCGGCCGGAGCGTTAAAGCGCGACCACGGGACATTATCTGACGCACAAAAGACAGAAGAAACTAAAATTAGAGAAACAAAACTGCCAGAGTAACAAAACTGTGGCTATTTTTCTTACTTTACCCATTTTTGTATTGAATAATTCAGTAAAAATGGAATTGTCCAAGTACAGAAGAGCCCTAAACTCTTATCCGTCTAACGTTTACTCATTACGGGTGTTTCTGTTCCTTAAAAATACTATAATTCCTCTTGTGAAAGGGAACAGGTCAGATCTGCGGAGAGGCGTCCCTACTCACAAAAGGAATTACAGTATTTCTGAGCAATAGAAACTCCCGTAATGAATAAATACTGGGTGGGTGAGATAAATCTCGCACTGTGAAACATTCTGGGCAGTAATAGGTGCAGGTCACATGTTCAAATTGGGCCGGCCCACAGTCCCCTGGTGCATGATGGGACATGGAGGCTGAACAGACTACAAGATACAAATAGTACAATTCCCAACAACCAATATACAGAAAAATATCTAGTATAAAAATATGAAAGAGCTACAGGTAGAACATGTACAATAATATATTAGACGGCTGATGTTAAACAATTTAATGAAGACGAAGATGTGAAAAACAGGAAGTGACTGCACATTTAAAGCTTGTGGGTTTCAAGAACTCAACAAGTGAAGATCGATGACTGACGGAGAAGAAGAAGAGAAACAGAAAGATGTTAGAATGGACTTTTTTAGCGTTTTCAAAAAATATATAATTCACTGGTCAATAAACGGGATCAGAAACAACGTCGGCGATCGAGTCTTTTGGGCTTTGGCCTGTGCAGTGGGAAATCAGCAGAGGGAAGTGTGAGGTGCTTATAAAGTTGTTTTCTAACGTTTCCAGACACTAATGAGTGAACCAGGCAGAGCGTTTTGTTTGTTAGACTCGTGGCTGTTGTCAGATGGGTTAAAGTGGAGTTCAGCTTCTTCAGTGTGAAGCAAATTGGTGTTTTACCTGGAAGTTAAGAACTTGCCCCCATCACTACACTAGTTCAGAACTTGCCCCCATCACTACACTAGTTCAGAACTTGCCCCCATCACTACACTAGTTCAGAACTTGCCCCCCTCACTACACTAGTTCAGAACTTGCCCCCATCACTACACTAGTTCAGAACTTGCCCCCATCACTACACTAGTTCAGAACTTGCCCCCATCACTACACTAGTTCAGAACTTGCCCCATCACTACACTAGTTCAGAACTTGCCCCCATCACTACACTAGTTCAGAACTTGCCCCATCACTACACTAGTTCAGAACTTGCCCCCATCACTACACTAGTTCAGAACTTGCCCCATCACTGCACTAGTTCAGAACTTGCCCCCATCACTACACTAGTTCAGAACTTGCCCCCATCACTACACTAGTTCAGAACTTGCCCCCATCACTACACTAGTTCAGAACTTGCCCCCATCACTACACTAGTTCAGAACTTGCCCCCATCACTACACTAGTTCAGAACTTGCCCCATCACTACACTAGTTCAGAACTTGCCCCCATCACTACACTAGTTCAGAACTTGCCCCCATCACTACACTAGTTCAGAACTTGCCCCCATCACTACACTAGTTCAGAACTTGCCCCATCACTGCACTAGTTCAGAACTTGCCCCCATCACTACACTAGTTCAGAACTTGCCCCCATCACTACACTAGTTTGTTGCCTTGACAGACTCACACACAGTGAGATCTCCGCCGAGGAAACACTGATCTGTGCCGTTTTTTGGCTTCTGACAGAATTCCACCACCTCTAGCAACGGACTTTAGCTTCAAATGTGCCGGAGTTCAACTTTAATATGTTGAATTCCAGATTTTTAGAGATTTTTAGGCTTTTACAGCTGCCATGTTTGGCTTCTCTGTAACGCATGACCAGAGGAAACAGGAGGTTAAAGATCTTTACGGCCCTGGCAGCAGTTTCTTCATGGTTTTCTTCCAACAAAATGTCTTTTAAAATATAAAGCCAACACTTTTGTCTTTTTTTTCCACAAATACCTGCGTAAATATACTGTAGTGGAGTAGAAAGGGTTTCCTGAGGTATAAGAAAATCAAAAATCAAAACGTAAAAGTACAAAAATCCCTCAAATACCATGAAACATTCCAGTCAAACCATATAATATCAGATTATACCGTTGTTGTTTTTTTAAATTGTATTTAACTTTGAGCTTTTAGTGCCACTTCTCTGCAGTTCCCTAATCAGAGACGTACCCGAAATTGCGTTTTGTTTTTGTTTTTATTCCGCTCACTCTTGTTTTCAGCCCACAACAGATTTATTGTGGTTTATTCTTCAGGTTTGTTCTTTTCCTGGCTGCAGCGATGAAAAAAGCAGAGCAAAATAAAGAAAAAATTGAGTTTTTTCCACCAGGTTTTGCAGCGTTGTGTCTTATAATATACTCGTTATTCAAATTGTCCGTATCTTCAGAACGACACTGGTGTTTTTATGTATTGTTTAATAACGCGCCCACTTATTGCCCTGTCCTTTGCTGCTCCTGAGTTTGGGTTTATTGTTGTTCGGCCGTGACCTGCAGCGGTGTTAATAACGAGCACGGATCTCCCGAGACCTAAAACAAGACCGGGCAAGCTCACGGAGAAACCGAGTCTGGAGGGAAACGCAACAAATCCACCGACAATCTGCCCGGAATGTCCCGCAGTGTGACTTTAAACAGCTCCACGTCACATTTACTCAATCACAGGTGGTTTTACGGCTCGAGAATACCTAGAAAATCCAACGTTCTGACTGCGAGCGGGGTCGCCTCTCCGCAGATCGGACCTGTAACTCGGTCTGGTTTGGTCTCCATGGAGACAGAAAGGGACCCTCCGCCAGAAAAGCTACACAATACGGCTTTAAACATCAAGATTTAGTCGACGACACTGCGAGTACAGAGAGCGCACGACAGGCAAACCATGTCATTTTTCCGTGACGGAGGGTCTGGAGATTGTTACGCACAGAATGTTCCGCAGTATGGCATTAAACTTATGTCAGTGGAGACGAGCAGGTGACGCCAGCAGGATAAGCTACAGGTCAGATCTGTGGAGAGGCGAGCCTGCTCAGAGTCTGATAGACAGATTTTATAAGCAGCTCTTGGGGTCAAAATGAGTCCGTTCTGTTCTGTCCCGATCACGATTTTTTGGCTTCCGATCCGATCCAATGTTTTTAAGGAGTGCTCTTTCCGATACCGATCTGATCCGATACCTTTTTGTGTAGTGTTGTGAATGAAGTTCGTACCTTGGCTCTAGTCCATTAGACGACAAGAGCCGACGTTTTCCACTGCAGAGAGCGGCCGATCGTCTAAATCAGTGGTTCTTAACCTGGATTCAGTGAGTCAGTCTCAGGGGTTCAAATCCAACTCGTATGATTCATGACGACACGTTTGGCCGTTATTGGCTGCAGGAAATTTTGTGCGTGCAATCGTTTTGTGACTGTGGTGATGGTGTCGTGTCATTTCTTTAATATTTTCCCATCATACGAACTATGTCGAGCAAAAAAAGAAAGTGGTTGGACGAATATGTGCGATATGGATTCACACGTGCACCAATAAAACATATAGACCTGTGTTTGAATTTGAAAAAAACATTTTATTTTTCCAGTTAAGAAGAGTCCAGTGAATGTGCAGGTGAAACTAGTGGAGTTCAGCACCTCCAACAAGGTTAAGAACCACTGATCTAAAGCGATGAATTCCACAATCCTCCGTGTTATTTTCTTGGACTTGTCGCCATTTTGAGGCAGATTTTCTATTCTCTGAAACGTCTCCTCCAGTGTTTGCTGCTGTGGCTTTGCTCTTGTAAATCTCAAACTCGTCCGGATGATTCTTTTGTAAGTGACGAATCAAACTGGTCGTGTTAAAGTGGCTCTGCTGGTTCTAAACCAGGGCTAAACCAGGGCTAAACCAGGTCTAAATCAGGGCTAAACCAGGGCTAAATCAGGGCTAAACCAGGGCTAAACCAGGGCTAAACCAGGGCTAAACCAGGTCTAAATCAGGGCTATACCAGGACTGAACCAGATCTAAACTAGGTCTAATCAAGGACCACAGCTGGTCTAAACCCGGACTAACCCTGGACTAAACCAGGTCTAAACAAAGTCTAAAGCACCTCTGACCAATATGGACTACACTGCGGTCTGAAAACTAAACCAGGTGTAAGACAGGCCTGAATCAGGACTAAACCAGGACTAAACCAGGTCTAAACCAGGACTAAACCAGGTCTAAACCCATGACCAAACCAGGACAAAATCCAAATCTAACCCAGGTCTAAACCAGGTCTAAACCAGGATTAAACCAGGTCTAAGACAGGTCTAAACCAGGTCTAAACCAGGTCTAAACTAGGTATAAACCAAGTCCTAACTCAGGACCAAACCAGGTCTAACCCAGGACTAAAACAAGTCTAAAACAGGTCTAAACTAGGTCTAAACCAAGTCTGGAATGTTCCACAGTGTGACTTTAAACAGCTCTACTTTACATTTATTCTATTACAGGTGGTTTTACAGCTCGAAAATACCGGAAAAAAACAGGGATTCTGACTGTGAGCGGGGTCGCCTCTCCACAGATCTGACCCGTAACTTGGTCTGGGCTTGGTCTCCGTGAGGGTTCAGTGCGGCTCTGCTGGTTCCTCCAGGAGAAACTGTTTGTTTGCAGCGTTTGCGTCGCTGTTTGACTCTCGTTTTGTCGTAGTGAAAAGTCCCACACAGCGACACTGAAGATCAGATCGGGACATCCCTGCATCTAACTGTAAAACGTTTGTTATTTTATTATTACCCGACAATCAGGAAGTGCGCTGCGAGCATGCTGATTGTTGTTAACTTTGTTGTTGACTGCAAAACTCCGCTCTGGTCTCTGAAAGTTGTGTAAAGCATTTGTAAACCCATTAAGACGCTCTGTATGCATAAGGTAAGTGAGGAATAACTTTGGACCAGTGCAACTAGTTCTGTTTGTCACATTTTTAAAGCTGCATTGTGTAACTTTTCTCACTGGGGTTTCTATGGATACGTCATTGCTCTGCCTGGAATGTCCCACAGTGCCACATTAAACAGCTCTACTTTACGTTTATTCAGTTACAGGTGGTTTTATAGCGCAAAAAAATACCTAGAAAAACAGGCGTCCTCCGTGGAAAAAATGCACTGGCCGGACCCTCCACCAGAAAAGTTACAGAATGCGCCTTTATAACGCTGTAAAAATCAGGTACGGAGCCTTTTATTTCCAAAACAGTGTTCAGATCACGAGCCCTGAACATTTTCCTTGATGAGCGCTATGTACAGAGACAGTAAATCCCTCTTTAATGGCTCCAGGACTCAGCAGCTCTAATTATAACCAGGAGGCGACGTTCTGCTCTCGTCCCCGACTTAATATCAAACGAGTGCTTATTTTATTTGTTTCCCGGAGGTTTTCAGATTGTACAACGGGGTGAGGTCCAGATACTCCCAGACGAGGGGGCGAGAGACAGAATTTCCCGTTAAACTGAACCAAAGCAGGACTAAACCGGGGCCAAACCGAGTCTGAACCGGGCTAAAACTGGACCCATGATGTCTGTGTTATGAGGACTGAACCAGGACTAAATCAGGGCTGGACCGGGACTGAACCAGGACTAAATCAGGGCTGGACGGGGACTGAACCAGGACTAAATCAGGGCTGGACCGGGACTGAACCAGGACTAAATCAGGGCTGGACGGGGACTGAACCAGGACTAAATCAGGGCTGGACGGGGACTGAACCAGGACTAAATCAGGGCTGGACTTGAGACAATCTTGGATCTAAACCAGGATTCTGAACATCTGAACATAAAATCGATAAACAGATAGACGACAGTTTAATCTTATTGTTTTTAAAATTATTAATTTTTGATCTTGGGACTAAAAACCTCTGACCAAAGGGAAGCAGCAGATGAAACTGAGTTTAGAGGATGCTTTACATCTTTTAGAATCCTCTGGGAAGTGTCTTGAGTAGGGCCCGACCGATATATCGGTTGGGCGATATTATCGGCCGATATGGGCTCTTGGTAACATATCGGCCTAAATCTTGCCGATCTGGGCCGATATTCCACTTGGACGTGTTTTACTTTGTTCTAAAACTTAAACTCTCTATATTCTGCCCATTTAATCCAGTTTACAGACAGATAAATGTCCTGATCTGTGGCGGGGCATCAGGATTTATCTGAGGAGTCATTAGTTTGTGTTGGTGGACGTCAGTACTGCCCTTGAACACACCCCCAATGTGCGCTATTTCAGAGCCCAGCCGCAGCCTCAGATCCACCTGCACAACACTGGAGATTGTGTTGTTCTTGCGTCGCCAGTGTGAGTCTGATTAAAGGACAGTTCTTAGTGCTGATCTAAAATGTGTCGGTTTGAAGCTCGCTTTGGTTCTTCTCATTGGTTAGCGACATTGCTGTAGCTCGCATTACTGCTAAACAGGCTTGTTTTCTTCTGTTAGCGACTGTAAAGTGACTATAGTGGCCGTGATATGTGTTACTGGACACACACTGATATGGAAATGAGCTCTGAATAGAGGTGTGAATTATCCGCATTTAGCAGATCATTAATTACCGCGGCGCACACGCAAGAATATCGTACAAAAACACCACCTTTAAATATGACGTAAAGTGGCAGAAGAACAGGAAATGTCGCCTAAATAAACCCGACTGAAAATCCAATAGAGCCAAACCGAAGTTTTATAAACAACTGAAGATTTACAGGGAATTTTTACGTCATAAATATATCGGTGATTATATCGGAAGCTCCAACTCCCATTTGGGTTTCAGGAGGTCTTGTTTTTGGCAAAGACGCTCCAAACCACGAGCTCAAACTGATTCCATAAACGCTTATAGAGCAGCGGCACCGTGGGTCGATCTCATAAAACTATAATTAAAATCTGGAAGGTGAACCCTGGATGGCGTCGTGTTGTTTTCCGTGGCCTGTGCTCATGAGCGCACGGGCCCCCAAATAATTTTCTCTTCCGCATTTCAAGCGTTCAAAACAAACAAAACACAACTCCAGGTATGTTTTTGATGAGGAAACAACGTTATAACACAGAAAATAGTGTAATATGGGGCCCTTAAGTCGCGTACTTGTTTCATTTTTGTTTCCTGTCTACGGTAAAGTCCAAACTGTGTGATTATTATGTGTGAAATGTGGAGCGATACTTCAGATACAGGATTTTTAAAGCAGAAAAGAGGAGATAAAGTCCACAGGAAGTAGAGTCACTGTCGCTGATCTGCAGCTTTTCGCTCTGTGGACGTAAACAAACACACGAGGAACAACTTTCACCTTTTTACTTTTAAATAACGAAGAAAACTGGATTAATATCGCAGTTTTGTGGACTGGAGTCATTATTTCTCTGGATAATGCAGATGAGACGCTGCACTTTAAATGTTCCACTTTACATTAGGTGAGTAATAAAGTCTTTATTTTCTCTCTGTCCTGAGTTTGTTTGCTGCGTCTCTGTGTCCGTCGCTCCTCTGCCCCTGACTCTGTTTTATCAGCCTGCTCCGGTCGCTACTGTTGATGTTCGGTGGTTCTGATCTGACACTGACTCCACACACGAGGAGCAGCGGCTTCAGAATCGCACACGGAGACAAAAAGTCGAGTCGGGAAGAAGAAATCGCAGCCAAAATCGGGTAAATTCTCCTGTGGTGTGTGGAGGCCTTAACGGGGCAATCAACAGTGTCAATACAATGTTTTGCTGTAAATGAAGGAATGAAGGAAGGTCATTTAACGCTTTTTTTCTTTCAAAAGTCAGTCATCATATCCTTCGATTTGGATTTAGACAAACTTTATTGCTCCACAAGGGAAATTATTATTATAATATTTTTTCTAACAAAGGACAGTAATGTGCAGTGTTGGGAAGGTGACTTTTAAAGTGTAATCCCCTACAGATTACAGATTACAGTCCCCAAAATGTAGTTTGTAACGTAATACATTAAATTACTTAAAGTGAGTAACGTAATCTGATTACTTTGGATTACTTGATATTGTCATGATTTTTAAAACTACATGAATGTAGCAACCAACTCCTGCAAATACTTGTTTGGTTTTAGACCTGGATTAGACCTGGTTTAGTCCTGGTTTAGTCCTGGTTTTAGTCCTTGAGTTAGTTCTGGTTTAGACCTGGTTTAGTCCTGGTTTTAGTTCTGGTATAGTTCTGGTTTTGACCTGGTTTAGACCTGGTTTAATCCTGGTTTTAGTCCTTGAGTTAGTTCTGGTTTAGACCTGGTTTAATCCTGGTTTAGACCTGGTTTAGTCCTGGTTTTAGTCCTGGAGTTAGTTCTGGTTTAGACCTGGTTTAGACCTGGTTTAGACCTGGTTTAGTCCTGGTTTTAGTTCTGGTATAGTCCTGGTTTTGACCTGGTTTAGACCTGGTTTAGTCCTGGTTTTAGTTCTGGTTTCTGCCCTGGTTTAGTCCTGGTTTAGTCCTGGTTTAGGACCTGGTTTAGTCCTGCTCTAGTCCTGAGTTCTGCTCTGATTTAGACCTGGTTTAGTCCTGGTTTATACCTGGTTTAGAACCTGGTTTAGTCCTGGTTTTAGCTCCTTGGTATAGTCCTTGGTTTTGGACCTGGTTTAGAACCTGGTAATAGTCCTGGTTTTTAGTTCTGGTTTAGTTCTGGTTTAGTCCTGGTTTAGTCCTGGTTTAGACCTGGTTTAGTCCTGGTTTTAGTCCGGGAGTTCGTTCTGATTTAGACCTGGTTTAGTCCTGGTTTAAGGTCTCTGGTTTAGTCCTGGCTTAGACTCCTGGTTTAGACCTGGTTTAGACCTGGTTTAGACCTGGTTTAAGACCTGGTTTTAGGACCTGGCTTGAGTCCTGGCTTGTAGACCTGGTTTAGACCTGGTTTCTCAGGACCTCCGGGCTTAGTCCTGCAGTTGGTTTAGTCCTGGTTTTAGTTCTGGTTTAGTTCTGGTTTAGTCCTGGTTTAGTCCTGGTTTAGACCTGGTTTAGTCCTGGTTTTAGTCCTGGAGTTCGTTCTGATTTAGACCTGGTTTAGTCCTGGTTTAGTTCTGGTTTAGTCCTGGTTTAGACCTGGTTTAGACCTGGTTTAGACCTGGTTTAGTCCTGGTTTAGACCTGGTTTAGACCTGGTTTAGACCTGGTTTATTACAGGTTTTAGTTCTGGTATAGTCCTGGTTTTGACCTGGTTTAGACCTGGGTTAGTCCTGGTTTTAGTTCTGGTTTAGTTCTGGTTTAGTCCTGGTTTAGTCCTGGTTTAGACCTGGTTTAGTCCTGGTTTTAGTCCTGGAGTTCGTTCTGATTTAGACCTGGTTTAGTCCTGGTTTAGACCTGGTTTAGACCTGGTTTAGACCTGGTTTAGTCCTGGTTTTAGTTCTGGTATAGTCCTGGTTTTGACCTGGTTTAGACCTGGTTTAGTCCTGGTTTTAGTTCTGGTTTAGTTCTGGTTTAGTCCTGGTTTAGTCCTGGTTTAGACCTGGTTTAGACCTGGTTTAGACCTGGTTTAGACCTGGTTTAGTCCTGGTTTAGTCCTGGTTTTAGTTCTGGTTTAGTTCTGGTTTAGTCCTTGGCTTGAACCTGGTTTAGACCTGGTTTAGTCCTGGTTTTAGTCCTGGAGTTCGTTCTGATTTAGACCTGGTTTAGTCCTGGTTTAGTTCTGGTTTAGTCCTGGTTTAGACCTGGTTTAGACCTGGTTTAGACCTGGTTTAGACCTGGTTTAGACCTGGTTTAGACCTGGTTTAGACCTGGTTTAGTCCTGGTTTAGTCCCTATTTTAGTTCTGTATAGGTCCTTGGGTTTTGACCTGGTTTCTTAGGACCTGGTTTAGTCCCTGGTTTTAGTTCTTGGTTTAGTTCCTGGTTTAGTCCTTGGTTTAGTCCTGGTTTAGACCTGGTTTAGTCCTTTTGGTTTTTAGTCCTGGGAGTTCAGTTTCTGATTTAGACCTGGTTTAGTCCTGGTTTAGACCTGGTTTAGACCTGGTTTAGTCCTGGTTTTAGTTCTGGTATAGTCCTGGTTTTGACCTGGTTTAGACCTGGTTTAGTCCTGGTTTTAGTTCTGGTTTAGTTCTGGTTTAGTCCTGGTTTAGTCCTGGTTTAGACCTGGTTTAGTCCTGGTTTTAGTCCTGGAGTTCGTTCTGATTTAGACCTGGTTTAGTCCTGGTTTAGTTCTGGTTTAGTCCTGGTTTAGACCTGGTTTAGACCTGGTTTAGACCTGGTTTAGACCTGGTTTAGACCTGGTTTAGTCCTGGTTTAGACCTGGTTTAGACCTGGTTTAGACCTGGTTTAGTCCTGGTTTAGTCCTGGTTTTAGTTCTGGTTTAGTTCTGGTTTAGTCCTGGTTTAGACCTGGTTTAGTCCTGGTTTTAGTCCTGGAGTTCGTTCTGATTTAGACCTGGTTTAGTCCTGGTTTAGTTCTGGTTTAGTCCTGGTTTAGACCTGGTTTAGACCTGGTTTAGACCTGGTTTAGTCCTGGTTTAGACCTGGTTTAGACCTGGTTTAGACCTGGTTTAGTCCTGGTTTTAGTTCTGGTATAGTCCTGGTTTTGACCTGGTTTAGACCTGGTTTAGTCCTGGTTTTAGTTCTGGTTTAGTTCTGGTTTAGTCCTGGTTTAGTCCTGGTTTAGACCTGGTTTAGTCCTGGTTTTAGTCCTGGAGTTCGTTCTGATTTAGACCTGGTTTAGTCCTGGTTTAGTTCTGGTTTAGTCCTGGTTTAGACCTGGTTTAGACCTGGTTTAGACCTGGTTTAGTCCTGGTTTAGACCTGGTTTAGACCTGGTTTAGACCTGGTTTACTCCTGGTTTAGACCTGGTTTAGACCTGGTTTAGACCTGGTTTAGTCCTGGTTTTAGACCTGGTTTAGTTCTGGTTTAGACCTGGTTTAGTCCTGGTTTTAGACCTGGTTTAGACCTGGTTTAGACCTGGTTTAGCCCTGGTTTAGCCCTGGTTTAGACCTGGTTTAGTCCTGGTTTTAGACCTGGTTTTGTTCTGGTTTAGACCTGGTTTAGACCTGGTTTAGACCTGGTTTAGACCTGGTTTAGTTCTGGTTTAGCCCTGGTTTAGCCCTGGTTTAGACCTGGTTTAGACCTGGTTTAGACCTGGTTTAGTCCTGGTTTTAGACCTGGTTTTGTTCTGGTTTAGACCTGGTTTAGACCTGGTTTAGACCTGGTTTAGACCTGGTTTAGACTTGGTTTAGTCCTGGTTTTAGACCTGGTTTAGTTCTGGTTTAGACCTGGTTTAGACCTGGTTTAGACCTGGTTTAGCCCTGGTTTAGACCTGGTTTAGTCCTGGTTTTAGACCTGGTTTTGTTCTGGTTTAGACCTGGTTTAGACCTGGTTTAGACTTGGTTTAGTCCTGGTTTTAGACCTGGTTTAGTTCTGGTTTAGACCTGGTTTAGACCTGGTTTAGACCTGGTTTAGACCTGGTTTAGACCTGGTTTAGACCTGGTTTACGCGGTCCACGTATTAAAAGGACATTTGAGTCGCTCTTATTTTTCTGTTTCTGTTTGGGTTTCAGGCAATGAGTGGAGTTAATAAAAATGTGCAAACAGGAAAATACGGCCGTGTCATTTAAGTAACTGTAACGGATTACAGTTACAGTTACTCCTAATTTCTATTCTCATTAGCTCGTGTTAGTTCTATGGTCACAGGTTTTGTTTTTGATCCTTCATCTTCTACACAAACATCCTCACGCAAAAAAAACAAAACAAACATTTGGAGCGTCTCCCACAGAAGAGAAAACACCCACAAAACCCTAAAACCAGGATAACGCTGCATATGATTTCAGAAATGTCAATAAATCCTGTCGGGTGTCGCACGTCGCAGCTTTGACGCATATTTTGAGCAACAGAAATATTAAAAAAGACGTTTTATTTGACTGCTACAGGACGACCGTTACCTACAAACTTAGAATTACACTTAAAAACAAACTAAATACTCATTATTTATTTCCCAAAGTCTCAGGAGCCACAACAGAAGCGTGAAAGAGCCGCCCGGGATCACCCAGGCCGGGATCACCCAGGCCGGGATCACCCAGGCCGGGATCACCCAGGCCGGGATCACCCAGGCCGGGATCACCCAGGCCGGGATCACCCATGCCGACCGCTTTTACTTTCATCTCTGAAGCGAAAGCCGCCGTGTTTAATTCCTACGTTCTGCAATTCTGTTTCCAGTCACAACATAAGTTCCTGTATTACACAAAATGGACTCTCCTGAGCTTTAAGTCACGTTCTAATGTTGTTAAATCGTCCAGAACAGACGCCGTTTCGTTCACGCGTGTTTGAGTCACTCTTTATTACTACGTGAGCCACTCGAAACGCTCCGTTCCACCTTGTGATGTCACTACTAGCTACTTTTGACCTCTTTCAGTAGAGATTGGCTAATCCGGGGCTCAAATCAAACAAAAGAACACGACTCCAGGTCTGTTTTGGACGAGGAAACAACATTATAACACAGAAAATAGTGTAATATGGGCCCTTAAGTTGCGCATTTGTTTCATTTTTGGGGGAGTTTCCAGTTCACTAGTCTGTGTCATACAGCTCAGGATCGTTCTAAAGCTTCAGGAAAGGTTCATTTCTGTCCTGCTAATTAGAACTTTTTAGTATTGATGCCTGCAAAATCTAGTTTTGACATTAGCTTCAGCACTGATTAGTGATTTTATATAATAAAACTATAGATATAACCATATATAACTCACTAGTGATGCCTCACATAACCCATTGTATCGAGATTTGGGGCAGTACATATAAGACGAACACAAAACCAGTCTTTACCTGGCAAAAAAAGGCAATAAGAGCCAAGTCACATTATCAGCTTATAATGAACCAACTAACGCGTTATTTATAAACCTTCAAACTCTAAAATTTTACTATTTAGTCGAACTTTACACTTTGAAAATCATGTTCAAAGTAAACAACAACCAAAATCATGTCAAAATCATTACCCAAATATGAGCTCAGAGGTGCGGAAACGTTTAACGAAAGGAAAATCAGAGCAAATATTGTTAAATGTTGTGTATCTGTTAAAGGGGCTGAAGCTCTGGAACAACTGTGCAGAAGATTTAAAACCGTGCACGACTCTTTTCCGCTTTAAAAAGGAGTTTAAACGCTGAACTGGGAGCAGAAACATGCACAAGTCTCTGCTGTGCTGCGTTTGTTACTCATTTGTTTGCTGTATTTATGAACCGGTGCCAAGACGATGCAGTGAGGAATAAAAGGTAAAGGCAGAATAAACTCAAACTTTGTGGTCTGGATATGTTAAATGTGACTTTCTATGGGATAATACGCAGGAGTCTGTCTCGTCACACACTTATTAATGACACTGTTTGTGGTATTGTTCTGTGTTATTAATGACACTGTTTGTGGTGTTGTTCTGTGTTATTAATGACACTGTTGGTGGTGTTGTTCTGTGGTGCGTTCGTTTCGCTCACCAGGTCGTCCAGGATGGCCACGTGGAAATCAAACATGCACATCTGCACGGGCCGGGCCAGGGCGCGGTGGAGACTGAACAGGGACTTCACCTCCATCCTCCCGAAAAAAAAGAGCTCAAAACCGCTCAAAGTGTCCACGCGAAACCCAGAACGCAAAACTGTGCAAGTCCCATGGTTTCCTACGTCCGGGGAAACGTTCGTCTTTCCAAAATTAAAACAAAGAGAAAAAAATTTAAAATAAATACATGAATAATAAAAAATCTAAAAAAAAAAAATGTATTAAATAAAAATTAAAGCAAAAATTAAACTAAACAAAATAATAAAAAAATACTAATTTAAAAACTGAATTAAAATTGAAATAAAAAATAATAAACAATATAAATAAAAAACAAAAATGTAATTCAAATAGGAAAAATAATAAAAACAAAATTAAAATGAAAGCAAAAATGAAAATAAAATAATAAAAAAACAAAATTTTAATGAAAATAAAAAATAATAAACACAATATAAATAAATAAAAAAACAAATTAAATAAAAATTTGAAAAATAATAAAAAACAAAATAAAAATAAACACAATATAAATAACTAAAAAATAAACAAAAATGTAATTAAAATATGAAAAATTATAAAAAAAACAAAATTAAAATGAAAGTAAAAATTGAAATAAAAAATAATAAACAAAATGAAAATAAAAACGAATTAAAATGAAAATAAAAACAAAACAAACAAAAAATGAAATTAAAAATATAAATAATGTAAATACAAAACAATAAAGAATAAAAATTAAAAAACACTGATGCCAAAAAAAAAAAAAAAAATCTTGTATCTGTTATATGGTCTAGACTTTCTTGGCTAATTTTGCAACTTTTATGATCCAAAGCAAGAAAATGGAAAGAAAATATTCAGGTCAACTAAAGGAGTTTATGCAAAGACACATCAGTTTAAGCGTAAACTGAAAACGCAGGAGCCAACGACAGTGATACTGCAGTTTGTACGAGCAGCAACTGTACACAAACCTACGAATCCGTGAAAAAACATTAAAAAAACCTGACACGCGACGGTAAAAAAACAAATACTGAGGTAATTACTGCAGTGGTCCAACAGTTCCCCAGGTCCCAGATCCACAGGTGAGGGAAAACGAGCGAGTCATAACTCCCAAAATGTGGAAATCCTCTGTTAATGATGGTCGTATCTGGAGTATCTGGAGTATCTGTAGTATCTGGAGTATCTGGAGTAGACGCTGTTGTAGTTCGTTCTCGTATTGTTCCTGGTCTATTACCGTCTGCAGCTGCCCTTCCTCATTTCACAACCCGCTCAGCTGTCTCCCCCTCTCTCTCTCTCTTCACTCTCGTCTCTGTTTCTCTCTCTGTTGTGACGCAAGACCAGACATGAGCCAACGCTCCGCGAGCCGACCCGACGCTGCCGCTGCTGCTGCCGCTGCTGCTGCTGAGGGCGGCCGAGGTGCGAGAGTAAAGACAGAGCAGTGGGAGGGTAGAGGGTATTTTCTGGAGGCAAAAAAAAACTGTGAACACGCGACTTCTTCCTCTCAAAACGCCAACAACAACACAAAACCCAAACAAATCAGACTTAAAAGTGCTTCGAGAACTAGAGATGCACCAATAAGGTAAATCTGCTGATATCGTATCGTCAAAGGTCTCACAATAACATCGTGACCATCACAATATATCGAATCCCAAGTGTCTTTGCTCAAATGAACAGTTCTGATGCAGAAATAACTAAAAAAACAGAGGGAACTACATAGACCATGATCCTTTGCTCCGTTTCAGTGCAGACGACATGAAGAAATAACTGTTCTAAGCACTTTTACATCTTCATTCTGTGGATTAAGTCTTGTGAAGGTGTTTTTAGAGGAAAAAGGAGCAGATTCACAGTTTTATATTGGAATAAATCTGGTCCAGTGAGATGTTTATGGGATATGAACGAAAGAACAAACAAACAAAAGAAGGAAGAAACAAACAAGAAGAAGAAAGAACAAATGAAAAACTGAAAAAGAACTAAAAGACCAAAAACGAAAGAAAGAATGAATGAAAAATGAAAAAACCAGGTCTAAACCAGGACTAAACCAGGTCTAAACCAGGTCTAAACCAGGACTAAACCAGGTCTAAACCAGGATTAAACCAGGTCTAAACCAGGATTAAACCAGGTCTAAACCAGGATTAAACCAGGTCTAAACCAGGTCTAAACCAGGATTAAACCAGGACTAAACCAGGTCTAAACCAGGACTAAACCAGGTCTAAACCAGGATTAAACCAGGTCTAAACCAGGACTAAACCAGGATTAAAATAGGTCTAAACCAGGTCTAAACCAGGATTAAACTAGGTCTAAACCAGGATTAAACCAGGACTAAACCAGGTCTAAACCAGGACTAAACCAGGTCTAAACCAGGATTAAACCAGGACTAAACCAGGTCTAAACCAGGACTAAACCAGGTCTAAACCAGGATTAAACCAGGTCTAAACCAGGACTAAACCAGGATTAAAATAGGTCTAAACCAGGTCTAAACCAGGATTAAACTAGGTCTAAACCAGGTCTAAACCTGGACTAAACCAGGTCTAAACCAGGTCTAAACCAGGACTAAACCAGGTCTAAACCAGGATTAAAATAGGTCTAAACCAGGTCTAAACCAGGACTAAACCAGGACTAAACCAGGTCTAAACCAGGATTAAACCAGATCTAACCCAGGTCTAAACCAGGTCTAAACCAGGACTAAACCAGGACTAAACCAGGTCTAAACCAGGATTAAACCAGATCTAACCCAGGTCTAAACCAGGTCTAAGACAGGTCTAAACCAGGTCTAAGACAGGTCTAAACCAGGTCTAAGACAGGTCTAAACCAGGTCTAAGACAGGTCTAAACCAGGTCTTAATCGGGATTTAAATACATTATATATTATATATTATATGTAACAAGTTTTGTCTTTCACATTTTGTTTTTCCAAAAGTTTATAGTAAAAACAAATGTGATTTTCATTCTTGACCTGAACTAAAGTAAAAATGTCACAATTTCACCAACGCAGAAACAAAACCAAGAACAGCAGATTCTTCACTTCAGGTACATCCTGTATCAAACGCTTTTCTCCATGGAGGTTTGTCTGGAATGTTCCGCAGTGCAGCATTAAACCTTTCTACCTTCATCAAAACCAAACCAGACCAAGTCACAGGTCAGATCTGTGGAGAGGCGACGCCGCTCACAGTCAGAATGTCTGTTTTTCTGGGTATTTTTGAGCTCTAAAACCACCCGTAAAAGAAAGAAAGAACGAAAGAAAGACCGAAAAAGAAAGAAAGACGAAAGACTGAAAAAGAAGAGAAGAACGAAAAAGATAGAACGAAAGACCGAAAAAGAACAAACGAAAGAAAGACCGAAAAAGAAAGAAAGAACGAAAGACTGAAAAAGAAAGAACAAAAAAGAAAGAACGAAAGACCAAAAAAGAACAAATGAACGAAAGACCGAAAAACAAAAGAAAGAACGAAAAAGAAAGAACAAAAGACTGAAAAAGAAGAGAAGAAAGAACAAAAAAGAACAAACGAATGAAAGAAAGACCGAAAAAGAACAAACAAAAGAAAGACCGAAAAAGAAAGAAAGATGAAAAACTGAAAAAGAAGAGAAGAAAGAACGAAAAAGAAAGAACGAAAAAGAACAAACGAAAGAAAGAAAGACCGAAAAAGAAATAAAGAACGGAATAAAGACCAAAATAAAAGGAAACTCACAAAGGATCATGGTCTATGTACAGACCCAAATTATTATGCAAGTCAGTTTTCTAATTGCTTTGCAGAAACTATTTGTGTTAGCCCACCCTTTCTTTTAGTGTACATTGCTATACTGGTTCTACATGTTAATCCATAAAAAAATGTGATACTGAAATAATATTAGATGACAAATATAAAACTTTTCAAATTTCAGGTGAACCAAATTATTATGCAAATCTTTATTTCAAACTAAAAACATCCAGCATATGAAAATAAAACATCTTTTATTATTAACAACATCAATTTTATTGGCATTTAGACTATCCTGAGCACAAATTGTCAAATAATAAGCATATCTGGATGTATCTTTACTTGGAGATGTAGCCACTCTTCTTCTGCATCAGAGTAAGGAGCCTGTTGTCCATTGAAGATGTCAAGTTTTCAATTTCAGCAGGTTTAATGTTTTTTGCATCCTTTACAATTGCTTCCCACAGCTTATACTTTGATGAGAACTGTTTCCCATTCTCAAAAACCCTTCTTCACAGATTTTCTATGCAGTTTAAATCGGGTGAGGATGCTGGTCAGTCCATTATCTTGTCCTGTGTGTAGCCTTTTGATGCCAGCCATTCAGCAGTAAACTTGGATGCATGGCTTGGAGCATTATCATAATTTTCTTGCACTGAGCTGCTGGTTTTTTCTTTACCCACGGAAGGAAATTATCTCCTAGGAATTTGCAGTAATTTACAGAATCCATCTTCACTCCTTCTGCAACCCGGAAAGGGCCAATGAGCTCATTTTTTATGATGCCTGCCCATATCATTACACCTCCACCACCTTGCTGACGCCTCAACCTGGAAGGAGCATCAGTACCTTTGGCTATCCAACCTCTAGCCCATCCATCCGGACCATCAAGTGTGGCACGCATCTCATCAGTCCAGATAACTTGCCCAAAATCCAATTTCATGTACTTCTTACACCAAGCAAGTCTTTTGTCCCTGTGTTTTTGATTAAGTGGAGGCCTTGTTTTTGTTTTCTGGACCTTACCAAGCGTTTTCAGAACACGATTCCGTGATGTTTTAAAGGTGTGGCCTAGACCAACAGCAGAAAAGATGCTTGCACTGGAACTCAAAGGTTGTTTGACCATTTCTCTCTTTAAGGCTGACAAATCTCGAGCTGTTAGCTTCCTCCTTGGAGCCTCTTCACGTTTTTTTCTTGTTTTGTCAGCATTGGAAACAAAGGCCTTGATTGTCCTATGGTCACGGTCCAATATTGTTGCTATTTCAATCATTGGCCGCCTCTGTCCCAACAATTTCACGATAGAAGCCTTCTCCTTACTACTGAGGTCTTTCTTCTTTCCCATCTTTAGTGCTTATGGTCTCAGAGCACAAAATTCTCACCTTTATATAGGCCTGCATAATAATTTGGTTCACAGCATATTACATTTTTAACTAATTATTACTCAAAATTGAAATGCTTCAGATATTTTATGCTTTTGGATAATCAACTGCCCTTTTAGGCTTGCATTAATACCACTTGTTCATCAGTAAAACAATTTGAATCAATATATTATTTAAAAAAGTGACCTGCATAATAATTTGGGTCGCAGTGTAGTTCCCTCTGTTTTTTTTTTAAAATCTATTCTATTGCTACACTACTATGAATTTAAAGGTGCACTGTGTAACCTTTCTGGAGAGGGACTGCACGCTGTTTGTCTCCATGGAGATGTTGTCGCTTTGGTGTAAATGTTCCACAGTGCGGCATTAAACTGAACTGCTACAGGTGTCATCATTTGATGCCCAGTTCTTTTATTTTTATTTTAACAACGTCAATTCCTGCCATATTTTCGGGCTGTAAAACCACCACGACTGAGGAAATGTAAAAGTGGAGCTGTTTAATGTCACACTGTGGGACATTTCAGGCAGAGCAATGACATACCCGTAGAAACGAAAAGTTACAGAGTGCAGCTTTAAAGAAAATCCACAGCTCGAGTGCAGATAGGTGTGAGTGTGTGTGTGTGTGTGTGAGTGTGTGTGTGTGTGTGTGTGTGAGTGTGTGTGTGTGTGTGTGTGTGTGTGTGTATGTGTGTGTGTGAGTGTGTGTGTGTGTGTGTGTGTGTGAGTGTGTGAGTGTGTGTGTGTGTGTGTGTGTGTGTGTGAGTGTGTGAGTGTGTGTGTGAGTGTGTGTGTGTGTGTGTGTGTGTGTGTGTGTGTGTGTGTGTGTGTGTGTGTGTGTGTGTGAGTGTGTGAGTGTGTGTGTGAGTGTGTGCGTGTGTATGTGTGTGTGTGAGTGTGTGTGTGTGTGTGTGTGTGAGTGTGTGGTGTCACTAAATAAACCGAGGGCGACGCTGGGAAACGCTTTAAGATTCTTCGCCCGTCTCCGGCCGCGGAAGAGCCGTCGCCGTGGAAACACAGAGACGAGCCAAGTCTGGAGAAACGCCGGTGTCCCCGGGCTCCGGTCTGCTCATTTCAGGAGATACTGGACTGGACGTGAGCGGCTTTGAGGGGCTAAACTGGGACTAAACCAGGACTAAACCAGGGCTGAACCAGGACTAAACCAGGACTAAACCAGGGCTAAACCTGGACTAAACCAGGACTAAACCAGGGCTGAACCAGGACTAAACCAGGACTAAACCAGGGCTGAACCAGGACTAAACCAGGACTAAACCAGGGCTGAACCAGGACTAAACCAGGACTAAACCAGGGCTAAACCAGGGCTAAACCAGGACTAAACCAGAACTAAACCAGGGCTAAACCAGGACTAAACCAGGACTAAACCAGGGCTAAACCAGGGCTAAACCAGGACTAAACCAGGGCTGAACCAGGACTAAACCAGGACTAAACCAGGGCTGAACCAGGACTAAACCAGGACTAAACCAGGACTAAACCAGGGCTAAACCAGGGCTGAACCAGGGCTGAACCAGGACTAAACCAGGACTAAACCAGGACTAAACCAGGACTAAACCAGGGCTAAACCAGGACTAAACCAGGGCTGAACCAGGACTAAACCAGGACTAAACCAGGGCTAAACCAGGACTAAACCAGGGCTGAACCAGGGCTGAACCAGGACTAAACCAGGACTAAACCAGGGCTGAACCAGGACTAAACCAGGACTAAACCAGGACTAAACCAGGGCTAAACCAGGACTAAACCAGGGCTAAACCAGGGCTAAACCAGGACTAAACCAGGTCTAAATCAGGTCTAAACGAGGTCTACACCAGGACTAAACCAGGTCTAAATCTGATGACACAAGAATAGCACAAAACCAGATTAATCCAGAACCAAACCAAGTCTAACCAAGGACCACAGCAGGTCTAAACCTGGACTAAGCCCAGACTAAACCAGACCTAAACCAAGTCTAATGCACCTCTGACTGATACGGACTACACTGCGGTCTGAAAACTAAACCAGGTCAAAGACAGGCCTAAATCAGGACTAAACCAGGACTAAACCAGGACTAAACTAGATCTAAACCAGGTCTAAACCAAGGACCAAACCAGGTCTAAACTAGATCTAAACCAGGTCTAAACCAGGACAAAATCCAGATCTAACCCAGGACTAAACCAGGTCTAAGACAGGTCTAAACCAGAACTAAACCAGGTCTAAACTAGGTCTAAACCAAGTCCAAACCCAGGACCAAATCTGGTCTAACCCAAGTCTAAATACTGACTGCACTGAAGTCTGAAAAAACTCCACAAGAACTAAACTAAACCAGGTCTAACCCAGGATAAAACCAGGACAAAATCCAGATCTAAGCCAGGACTAAACCAGGTCTAAACCAGGACTAAACCAGGACTAAACCAGGTCTTAATCAGGACTTAAATCCATGATATATTCCTCTAGATTCAAGGTGCGTGATGAGGACAAGGCAAAGAAATGGAAAGTCGTTAATTATGGATTTTAATCACAGTAATAAACTATAGATGGGGCTCTAATTACAAATGTGCTTATCGAGCACTGTGAAACATGTATGTCTCATTACCACGGCAAAAAACTTGTTTGTAATGTTTACTTTGAGCTTGTTCTGTCTGGAATGTTCCACAGTGTGACTTTAAACAGCTCTACTTTACATTTAGTCCATTACGGGTGGTTTTATAGCTCGAAAATACCAAGAAAAACGGGGATTCTGACTGGGAACGGGGTCACCACTCCACAGATCTGACCCGTAACTTGGTCTCTGTGAAGGTAGAAAGGTTTAATGCCGTACTGCGGAACATTCCAGACGGAGAAAAGTTACACAACGCGGCGTTAAATCCCGGTTCAGCGTTCATCTGGTGCTTTATTGTTTTGCAGCTAATCAGCGGCGACACAATGATGCTAACGTTTTATGTTCGGGGAGCGAGAGGGGACAGGAAGTGCTCGCCGCCGCACTTCCTGTTCGCGACAAAGGCAGGACGAGGAGGAGCAGGTACAGAGCAGGTCAGTTTATGTTCCACCGTAAACAACACAAACAAAATGGCCTCTGGAGTCTTCAGGGAGGCAGGAGGGAGGAAGGAAGGAGGACTGTCCAAAGGATCGAAAATCAGAGACCAATATCGAAACTGGAGATGTTTTTGGGCTTCTGATCTGATTTTGTGCGCTTTCCGATACTGATCCGATACCTTTTTCTATAGTGTCATGAAGGAAGTTCGTACATTGGCTCCAAAAAGTCCATTAGATGTCGAAAGCCGATGTTTTCCACGACAGACGGCGGTTGATCGTCTAAATCGATGAATTCGACAATCCTCTGTGTTATTTTCTTGGACTTGTCGCCATTTCGACGCAGATTTTCTCTTTTTTGAAACGTCTCCTCCAGTGTTTTGCTGCTGTGACTTTGCTCTTGTAAATCTCAAACTCGTCCGGATGATTCTTCTGTAAGTGACGAATCAAATTGGTGGTGTTAAAGTGGCTCTGCTGGTTCCTCCAGGAGAAACTGTTTGTTTGCAGCGATTGCGTCGCTGTTTCAAGCTTCTTCCTGAACGTCAGTGTCCTCAGTGTCACTTCCTCAACGTGTGACTCTTCTTCTTCAGTATCTGTGTCCAGTCTTGTTGAGGATGGTTCTGTGTCAAACTCAAAGAGCCTGAGGTTTGCGTCAACCTTCAACTTTGATAATTCCCAATGTATTCCAGAAAATTCCCCAAAATTTCTGTTAATTCTCGAAAATTCCCGCAACCCTAATCATTTGTTTAATTTACTTTTCACTCATATTTAATTTGTGGAACTGCAGTTTATCTTCCCACCTGCAATGAGCTTTCAAAACGTGTCCTGCGCCGCCCTGGTTTGTGTCGGGTCCTGCAGGGCTCTGGTTTAGACCTGGTTTAGACCTGGACTACTCGTACCTCTTTTCCACCGCAACGAACCAGGTGCTGGTTCGGTGCTGGTGCTTCTGCTGATTATCCAAGAACTGGTTCGTTTTTCCCTCAGCTGAGAGCCGGAGCAGAGCTACGTCGCTACGTCCCTGCACGAGCTGCTGTCCTAGAACCAACGGCTCCGATAAAAACACTGCAGGACGATCGCTGCAGGTCTGTTCTGCTGATGTTCATTTTACAAACGTTCTTCTCAATCCAAAGACAAAACATACAGCTCTTCATCATTGTTATGGGCAAAGGATGTGTTCCCGAAGAAAAGTAACTGTATCTGCGCAGGCCGGAGCTCCACAGGCCTGGAGCTCCACAGGCCTGGAGCTACACAGGCCTGGAGCTCCACAGGCCTGGAGCTCCACAGGCCTGGAGCTCCACAGGCCTGGAGCACCACAGGCCTGGAGCTCCACAGGCCGGAGCTCCACAGGCCTGGAGCTACACAGGCCTGGAGCACCACAGGCCTGGAGCTCCACAGGCCTGGAGCACCACAGGCCTGGAGCTCCACAGGCCGGAGCTCCACAGGCCTGGAGCTCCACAGGCCTGGAGCTCCACAGGCCGGAGCTACACAGGCCTGGAGCTCCACAGGCCGTCGCTCCACTGATGTGTTTAGGTAATAAATTAATTAGGTAATAAATAAGTCACTCTCTCGACCAGGAAAACACAACATCCAAAACGCGTGTCGGGGGCGTCTGAATTCAAACACAAAGGCGTCACGTACCATTAGCATGACTCTTATGGACGTGCGTCACTATAACTCCGCCCCTCGCACCTGCTACTCCTTTTCCACCGGGGCAGTTCCAGCGCTGGTTCAGAGCCAGTGCCAAATCTTGAACCAGTTCTTTCTTTTTCCGCACAAATAAACCGGCTCTGGCCCCGAAGAACCGGTTCCAACTCAGAACCAACTAAAAGCTGGGCCAGAAACAAGAACCGGTGCCGCAGAACGTTCGGTGCGTGGCTATAGTGACGCAGGTCCATAAGAGTGCTGCTAATGCTACGTGACGCCTTGCGTTAATTAAACAATTATGCGTTTTACTTCTTATGTAAATGCGTCACTATAGCCCCGCCCCTCGCGCCTTCGTCACCGATTCTTGTTTCTGGCCCAGACTTTAGTTGGTGCTGAGTTGAACCGGTTCTTCAGGGCCAGAGCCGGTTTATTTGTGTTGAAAATGAAAGAACTGTTTCAAGTTTTTTGCTCCGAACCAGCGCTGGAACTGCCCCGGTGGAAAAGTGGTAAGAGGGATCACACGGATACAGGAACACATGGGAACAGAAAAGGAAGTTCTACGATTTAATGTTGAAAATCACATTCTGCCGTCTAAATAACGTCGATAAGCGCAGAATGAGCGTTGGGAATCTGCCGTTCTTGAGCGGAGCCGTCAGTTTGCGCAGCTGTGGCCGGTGTTATCTGGAGCTTAAGGCACAGAGAAACGCCTTTGTCCCGCCGACCACAGAAGCCGCCGCAGCACAAAGCGTCGCTCACACGGCGCACACAATAGAGACGCACACGGGTCACAGCCGAGAGCCGAGGGTCGGGAAAACACGAGCGCCGGAGCCACGTCCATCTGGGTTTTACAGCACAGAAAACAGAAGCGATAAAATAAAACTGGATTCCACTCAAAAAATAACAAAATAATGAGGCAGGTGAACTCATTTTGGCCAAATTCAGTTACGTTAGATGCATTTCCTCGCGGAGATGTTATCGTTTTGCCCTGGAATGTTCCGCAGTGCCGCATTAAACCTTTCTGTC
Source organism: Odontamblyopus lacepedii (assembly GCA_034769755.1). Taxonomy (NCBI): domain Eukaryota; kingdom Metazoa; phylum Chordata; class Actinopteri; order Gobiiformes; family Gobiidae; genus Odontamblyopus; species Odontamblyopus lacepedii. Next base: position 39,264,895 of record CM068358.1, read on the forward strand.
ACCTCGGAGACCAAACCCAGACCGAGTTACGGGTCAGATCTGTGGAGAGGCGACGCCGCTCACAGCCAGAACGCCTGTTTTTCTCTGTATTTTGGAGCCATAAAACCACCTGTGATGGAATAAATGTGAACAGATAGTAGTTTAATGCCACAGTGCGGAACATTCCAGCAAGCGCAGTGATGAATCCATAGAAACAAGCAGGTGACGGAGCCCTAACCGAAAAGTTACGCAGTGCAGCTTTAAGTAAAAGTACAGATACAGGGAACAAAAAATTACTCAAGTGAAAAAATAATAAATAAATAATAACATAATTTAAAAAAGGAATAAAATAAAATAAGAATGAAATAATAAAATAAAAAATAAAAATAAAATAATAATAAATAAATAAATAAATAAATAAAAAATAAAGTACAATCATTTAAAAATTATAATAAAATAATACAATAAAATTAAAAAGTACTAAACTTTTTGCGGCACAAACGATTGACACAGTTTTTGTGCAGGTTTGAGTTTGACTTCACGCAGGTCTCAGAAACCCACTTTCCTCAGCTTTTCAAGGGAAAAATGGGGAGAAAAATCTCTGTTTTATGGTTGCAAAGTTATGCGCCGTTATACAAAACATAATCCCAGGTATTGTGAACGATACTGTTGACTCGAGTTCAGCGCATTGTCTGAAAGTTGGATTTCTTGTCTCTAACACAAATGTGAATCTAAAATCACTTTGGGGACAACAGACAAAAACACTGAAGGCGGTTTCAAGAGATGAGTTTTCTGTAGTAATGAATTTCCCATTTTCTTGTATTGATTTTCTGTATCTGTCTCATTATTTCACGAGTTGTTTTCGGTCTCTGGGGAAATAGGATAGAGCAGGATCTATAAAGGTGCAGAGCGGAACTTTTCTGCTGCAGTTTGTAGGCGAAACGCAAACTTTTCGCCGTGCGTCTGTGTCTGAATAAACGGAGGACGGCACGAAAGTTAATACCACATTTGCCACGTTTACATGAGGTTTAATTCTGAATAAAAATCATTTCATTCTCAATAAAAAAACGTCAATCACAGTCAGAATAGATGTTTTTCGAGGTATTTTTGAGCCGTAAACACTACTGTAATTACTGCCGATACCGAGTCCTGATCCGACACTTCTATAAAACATTATGAAAAGGACTAAGAGCAAAGAAAAAGATCCAGGATGTCCGTTATTTTTATTTTTTTCACCAATGGCTCTGATTTTATTCACATGTGACAATGAAATAGTTTCAAAAAACAGTGTAACAGTGTTTTTTTATATTAAAAAAATACAGATAAAGTCTGATTAAAAGTGAAACTTTTCACATCAAAGTAAAAGAACAAGGTTTGAGCAGGTTAGTCCTGGTTTAGTCCTGGTTTAGTCCTGGTTTAGACCTGGTTTAGTCTTGGTTTAGTCCTGGTTTAGTCTTGGTTTAGACCTGGTTTAGAGCTGGTTTTCGAGTTGATTTAGACCTGGTTTTAGTCCTGATTTTAGTCTAGGTTTAGTCCTGGTTTAGTCCCCGTTTTAGTTCTGGTTTAGTCTTGGTTTTAGACTTGGTTTAGATCTGGTTTAGACCTGATTTTTGTTCTGGTTTAGTCCTGGTTTAGTGCTGGTTTAGTGCTGGTTTAGTCCGAGTTTAGTCCTGGTTTTAGTTCTGGTTTTAGTCCCGATTTTAGTCCCGGTTTAGTCCTGGTTTAGTACCCGTTTTAGTTCAGGTTTAGTCTTGGTTTAGTCTTGGGTTTAGACTTGGTTTAGACCTGGTTTAGACCTGGTTTATAGTCCTGGTTCAGTACTGGTTTAGTCCTGATTTAGTACCCGTTTCAGTTCTGTTTTAGTCCTGGTTTTAGACTTGATTTAGACCTGGTTTTAGTCCTGGTTTAATTCTGGTTTAGACCTGGTTTAGTCCTGATTTTAGTCCTAGTTTAGTACCCATTTTAGTCCTGGTTTAATACTGGTTTAGACCTGGTTTTAGTCTTGGTTTAGTCCTGGTTTAGTCTTGATTTAGACTTGGTTTAGTCCTGGTTTTAGAGTTGATTTAGACCTGGTTTTAGTTCTGGTTTAGTCTTCGTTTAGTCTTGGTTTTAGACTTGGTTTAGACCCGGTTTAGACCTAGTTTAGTCCTGGTTTTCAAGTTGATTTAGACCTGGTTTTAGTCCTAATTTTAGTCTTGGTTTAATCCTGGTTTAGTACCCATTTTAGTCCTGGTTTTAGACTTGGTTTAGACCTGGTTTTAGTCCTAATTTTAGTCCTGTTTTAGTTCTGGTTTAGTCCTGATTTTAGTCCAGATTTTAGTCCTGGTTTAGTCCTGGTTTTAGTCCTGGTTTAGTCCTGGTTTTAGTCTTACATTTGCACTTCCATAAAAACTCTGTCGCGTGTTTTCAGTTTCATTTGGAAAAACAAAAACACAAAAACATCCGCACGTTTTTTTTTTTTTCGGTCTTTTCACATCGTTTTAACTTCTACTAAAAATCTTCTTCTACGTAACATTAAAAAGTGAACAAAACGTCTCTGCGTGAACCGCGTCCTCATGTTCCAGACGGATCTGATGGAAAACGCAGGTCTGCAGAGCGAGTGCAGCTGCGTCTTTGTGAAAACACTTCAACTTTCCAAGGACAGATCTCCAGGGCAGTTTTCTCTGTGTGTGTCAAAGCAAAAAGCTCCAGAAAGAGACGCCCGAGGAGAGAAAACGACTGATTCATGACACGTTTACTTCAAAGAGGAGAAAAGAAGAGAAAAGAAGAGAAAAGAGGAGCGAAGAGGAGCTCAGAGGCCTTCGTCACGTCATTTTTCTCACTATACACCACAGTAAAGTGTAGTAGTCGTAATATACTGAGGTCTGACGAAGGATTTTTTGCCTTAAACGTTATTTAACCCCCGAAGACCAAAGGGCAATTTTAGTACATTTCTCCTCGCCTGGATTTTGTTCTTAATTTTGCTTTTAAAACTGCCCCTTTTACCCCTAATGAAGTGTTCTACCTCCTTTTGTTCAGTCCAACCTGTTATTTCACAATCTGCTGCTGTAGTTGTGTCATGAGGCTGTGAGAAAAGCTACAGGACCAGAAATAGAGATGAAAAACAAACAAACACGAAAATAAAATTCACACTCTTTTATACAAAACCCACAGCAAACATGTAGAAACAACTTTTTGGACATAAAAATTCTTAATTTAGGGCCTCAGCTACAAAAATGCAAAATCTCAAGTCTGTAAGTAAATTAAAAATCTCCTTATTGCCCTAAAAACAAAAAAAAGTGCAGTGGCTCCATGACTTTCCTGGTCCAGTCCTGGAAACAGCTCCTGTCAGGTCCAGGGCCAGAGCCACAGCACTTCTGCATTTCCAGGGTGGAAATTACATTTGGATTTGTTCATTTTGGACTGAAATAAACCTTTAAATAAAAATAGAAAGAGATGCACAATTACACACACCAAGATGTGTCATTTTCCATGTGTGTGAGAATTAACTCCACTTAGAGCGACTTTTTCCCTCGTTATAAACACACACAGTCAGAGGAGTCGACCATCTTGACTCACTTCACTCTTTGGCAAAGTTTGGCTCGATCAAAATGGACGGAGCGCATGAGTTTGGGGAAAACAAAGTTCCTGTTGGACACTCGTTTTGCTCCCGTCATCACACAGTGTGAGTGTGACGTAGGATAAAGCCGCAGAAATGTACGGAAACCTCTATGTCTGCACTTTCAGAGGGGAAAAGGACGTTTCTGTCTTTTACCGTTACAAAGTTCTGCGGTTATAGAAACATATTCCTCTGTATCGTACATGAAGTCTTAGGTCTTCGAGGACTAAAAATAAAAAAAAACACTTTTGGACATCGGCCATCTGAGCGCAATGTGCAGTGTTTCACTTTTAGATCCCAATTTTAGCTTCACCATTTTGGATTTATTTCACTTACTATTGCTGCTGTCACTGTAGCTCTACTTTTTGGGACGACTAAGAAGGCCCGTAACACAAAAAGTGTAATTTTAACAGTTTGAAAGTGAAATGGGGCTTTGAGCTGGTGTTATTTACCAGAGTTTATATGGTTAAAGTTATAATTCAGTTTCCCTTAGTGTTGATTTGGCACCTTCCACCCACTTCAAACTCCCGCCAGATAAAACCCGTTTGAACAAGATTTGTACATAATTTCATCTTAAATTGACTCAAATAAAGTGTAAAAATAAAACTCCTGTGTGTCGTTTCGCTAAATCAGGATAAATCTACATAGTGTTAACCGTTTACCCTCAAAACCTGAATATAACTCTTGATTTCAGGGTTAAACATGAACTTTGTTCCAGTTTTACTTCATTAACATTTCCAAAAATGTTAAATTAACTCTAGAACAGACTGGACTCATGTGAACCCTGAGAAACCGTTCAAATTGATTCAGTGAGAGTTTATTTTAACTCTCCACTTTTTGCTGTGTATTTTTTTTATTTCACAATATAATTTTTTGTATGTTTGCACAATTTCGTGGCTGTTTTGCCTCACGTGATCTTGTCCCATCCCTCGTAGTAGTAATAAAAAACATCACACACAGGCAGGTTTTGCTCATTCGTAGTCAAAATATTTGTAGAATATTTGGTATTTGTAGTTTGTAAAGGAAATTAAATTGTACTTCAAAAACTGCAGCCTTTTGCGTCCTTTCAAATTGTGATTTTGACATGTTTTTAGGGATGGAACGGGGCACAATTTCCACAACACGAGACGAGATTTTAACAGAATTCCTGATATAAACATTTCACGATTCAGTTTCCAGTTTCGGCCTCATTTTCTTTGTTTTATTTCTTCGGTTTCACGTCGTTGTTTCTGTTCTAACACCGCGAGAGACGTGACTCACCGACACGCAACGCTTTTTTTGCCCAATCCAAATGTAAAACGAATCCAAAAAAGAACTCTCACAAGATCATTTTTCCCTTTTGTCCCAGAGATCGAGCAACATCCGTCTTTGTTTCTCGTTTTCGCTCCATTTCACAGACACTCCTATAGTCTAAATATGCAGGAGAGGTCACAATATGCATAAAAATATATACATATATGTGAGATGAGGACACAACTTTACGTTAAAACCTCCTAAAAACCTGAATTTGGCTCTTAAACGTCGCTCGGCTCAAACTCAAGCTGAAAACTCCCAAATCGATTCTCGCCTCTGAAGACTTCGGTAATTCACCAGTTCGTTAACGACGACTTGACAACATCAGGGGAAAATCTATGAACCGGGACAATGTAAACTTAACTCCACAGCTCCCAGTCAAAACAAATGCTCCTCTAAAGCTGCACTGCGGAACTTTCCTGGCGGAGAGTTCGTCAGACGCTTTCCTGGACTGGAGAATGTTTCAAAGATATTAAAGCGTTCGAGTTTTTGTGTGGTTTTCTGTGTCTTTTATGTGATTTTATTTAATTGATTCGATTCATTTTTAATCATTTTTAGCTTTATGCTTTTTAAGACATTTTATTTATTGTTTTTATTTATGATTTACTTCTTTTATTGTATTAATGTGTCTGCAGCACTTTGGAAACTGTCATGTTTATAGTCCTGGTTTTAGTCTTGGTTTAGACCTGGTTTTAGTCCTGATTTAGTCCTGGTTTAGTCTTGGTTTTAGACTTGGTTTAGACCTGGTGTAGTCTTGGTTTTAGACTTGGTTTAGACCTGGTTTAGACCTGGTGTAGTCCTGGTTTTAGACTTGGTTTAGACCTGGTTTTAGTCCCAATTTTAGGCCTGGTTTAGTCTTGGTTTAGTCTTGGTTTAGAACTGGTTTTAGTCCTGATTTAGTCCTGGTTTAGTCTTGGTTTAGTCTTGGTTTTAGACTTGGTTTAGACCTGGTTTTAGTCCCAATTTTAGGCCTGGTTTAGTCTTGGTTTAGACTTGGTTTAGACCTGGTTTTGGTCCCAATTTTAGTCCCGGTTTAGTCTTGGTTTAGTCTTGGTTTAGACCTGGTTTTAGTCCTGATTTAGTCCTAGTTTAGTCTTGGTTTAGTCTTGGTTTTAGACATGGTTTAGACCTGGTTTTAGTCCTGATTTTAGTCCTGGTTTAGTCCTGATTTTATTTGGTTTAGACCTGGTTTTAGTCCTGGTTTAGTCTTGGTTTAGACCTGGTTTTAGTCCTGATTTTAGTCCTGGTTTAGTCCTAGTTTAGTCCTGGTTTAGTCCTAGTTTAGTCCTGATTTTAGTTGGATCTGGATCTGGTCCTGAAGGATTTGAGGCTTCGCTTGCACTTTTTTGGGGGAGTTTTGACTTTTTTTGTTTAAAAATGTAATAATTCTGGTTTAGACCTGGTTTAGTCCTGGTTTAGACCTGGTTTAGTCCTGGGTTTGTGCCCATTTCAGACCCTGATTTTTGTCCTGGTTTGGACTGGAGTTAGTCCCAGTACAGTCTTGGGTTAGTACTTATTCCAGACCTGGTTCAGTCCTGGTTCAGTCCTGGTTTAGACCTGGTTTAGTCCTGGTTTAGTACCTGGTTTAGTCCTGGTTCAGTCCTGGTTTAGACCTGGTTCAGTCCTGGTTTAGACCTGGTTTAGTCTCGGATGAGTGGAGTAAATGTAGAGCGGTGGAGAGGACCAATCACAGCTCTTATTGTCGTATTGAGGTGTCTGTAGAAAGTTCGGGAGGTGGATTATTGTAACTCTTATTGTGGTATTTGAGCCATTTTAAATGTTGAATGTGGAAGTTTGAAATGTGATGTGTGTTTTTATATGAGAAACCTGGTTTGACTGTAGAAGAATGAATGATTTAATGTATTTTAATGTTTGTGAACCTGCCCAGGGGCTGCAGATGGAAACTCGCTTTAGCTAAATCTGGTGTTAAACATCTCTTCTCTTGAGATTAATGCATTTACACAAGGCCCCTGTTTGAATAAACTCATAATAATAATAAATTGGGCTTCACCAGACCAAGTTACAGTCAGAATGTCTGTTTTTCTGGGTATTTCTGAGCTGTAAAACCACCTGTAGCCGTTTAATGTCACACTGTGGAACATTCCACATGGAGCCCCAGCCAGAAGGTTACGCGGTGCAGCTTTAAGAACTTCTTTGTCCGAGCCGTCTGCTCCCTGATATGTTTTATTAATGTTTCTCTCTTTGTTTACGAGCTCGGGCTGAGACAGGAAGTCCCTGCACAAAACAACGACAGGAGAAATAAAACAGGCAAATCTGAGGTAAAAATAAGAGATAAAAGATAAAAAATGAGGGTAACGTTTTGCACAACTGGCAATAAAAACACCCATAAGTGAAGAAAGGAAGATAGATAAACTGCTCTACAAAGGAGAAAGACCAGAGCGTGAAACTGAGAAACATGACTTCACAGTGTCTGTGTTAGTAAAATACGCAGGGCTCCCACAGTCTGACAACGAGCTGCTATACTGAAGAATATTTGTGAGCGTATTTAGTAACAGTGTCAGTTTGTGCCTTTTGCCTCTGCACGACTCCTTATTTTTGGCACATGACACAAAGGCAGAGCACAGGAGCTGCCAAAGAAGACTCAAAGGGCAATTTTGAGCTCAATATTTTTCATGATATTTATTCACACAATAAAGGACGTTTCAAACACCCCGGGTGATCTGCCTCTGTAAGTACAGGCCCACGAGAGTCATTTGGTCCTCAGATTAGGGACGGGCAGGATTAGTCGATTAATCGATAATTGATCATTAAGAGTTTGGTGGATCAGGTTCATTTTAATGGACAAACTGAATGTCGGTGTCTGTGTAACGTCGCCTGAGGAGTCGAGGTCTGAGCACAAACTCTGGAGCCTCACAGTCCCACGTCTCGGCTCTGGCTCCTTGGAGATCCCTATATTCCTCAGAGTGCGTTTCCCTGCACATCAGTGTCCCGGGTATGATCGGGTTTTTGAGTGTCCCGGTTTCACATGTTTACGCAGCATCTGCAACGCGACATACGCACAGAACAGACTCAGCACCAGCAGAACATCCTCTGTCACAGAGAGAACACTCATATTCACTGAGTCACAGAGAGAACACTCATATTCACTGAGTCACGGAGAGAACACTCATATTCACTGAGTCACAGAGAGAACACTCATATTCACTGAGTCACAGAGAGAGCACTCATATTCACTGAGTCACAGAGAGAACACTCATATTCACTGAGTCACAGAGAGAACACTCATATTCACTGAGTCACAGAGAGAACACTCATATTCACTGAGTCACAGGGAGAACACTCATATTCACTGAGTCACAGAGAGAACACTCATATTCACTGAGTCACAGAGAGAACACTCATATTCACTGAGTCACAGAGAGAACACTCATATTCACTGAGTCACAGAGAGAACACTCATATTCAGAGTCACAGAGAGAACACTCATTCGCTGAGTCAAGTCCTTTAGTCCCACAGAACTGAAGCAGCAGCACAAGGAAAGAGCTGCTTTTTTCAGCTCTTACAGTTTATGCAAATGAGTCATGAGGTTTAAGTTTAGTTTGTGTAAAACAAACAAATGTTTAAATCTGCATTAAACTCATTCTGATCTCACACTGATGAGGCTCTGGAGTCAGGACGTTTATGTGTTTAAAGTTTAGTTTATTTATGCAGATTAGGAACAGGAATAATTGTGATGATCATTTTAATATAAAATGTTAATGATTATATAATAGATTTTTTCCAATTTAAAGAAAAGTATGTTTTTTTTGTTATTTTTTTGTATCTAGAATGAACTTTTTAGAGCTTATATGATTTTTATCCGTTTAAATAAAAATACATTTTTTTTCATTAATTTTGTATCTAGAATGCACTTTTTAATGATGAATGGAAAATCGAAAATCAATCGTTAATTTTCCCGAAAATTTTATCGAATGCTCGTCCCTACTTCAGATAATTTATGTTATACCGGTGGAGGCAGGAGGACAGCGCCACCTGCAGTCCAACTTTCTCAGGACAGAGGACAACAACAACGACTGAAATACGGAAACGTGCCCACGGGACCATCAGCCGGGACAAGGGGCTGTTTTACTCACACACCTGTGACTCAAACTGTCAGAAAACAAACTCTCAGACTGAAAAAAGAACCTAATAACACGGAAGATAGAGGTTTAAAGCCACACTAAGGAACATACACACCAGGCACAGCAATAGCACCTCCATGGAGACAAGCAGGTGGCGGACTCCAGCGCCAAAAGAAGTTATTTCTGTTTTGTGAACGCCCAAAAAGAGACACGACAGGCCAAAAGCCAAGCTACAGTACGGAACCTTTTAGTACGGAGCGCGTTTGAGGACTTGAGCGAAAAAAGAAAATAAATCGTGGCCTCAAATTACTATATTGTGGAAGATTATAGGCGAAGGAGCACAATTTCCACGGAAACAAGCAGGAAGAGGCTCCTCCGGGCCGGATCAGAGTCGGGTTTGTGGAGATGCGAGCCCGTAAGCACAGTAAGGACGCATGTGTTTTAAAATTTTTTACAAATCATCTAAAAAACAAGTCTATTCTTTTGGCTAAAATACGGAAATACGGAGCCTGCCTGATGAAAAAAAGATACTATATCGTGGCCTCAAATTACTATTTCTGAACTAAATGAATTATTTCTTAATTATAGTCATTTGAGGCCACGGTTTAGTATCTTTTTTTTCCATCAGGCAGGCTCCGTATTTCCGTATTTTAGCCAAAAGAATAGACGTGTTTTTTTAGTTGATTTGTAAAAAATGAGAAAAAACATGCGTCCTTACTGTGCTTACGGGCTCGCATCTCCACAAACCCGACTCTTGTTTGGCTTGTTTCCATGGAAATTATGCTCCTTCGGCTATAATCTTCCACAATATGGCAAGAAATACGATCTATCTCCATGAGGAAGTGTGGTTTAACTGTCTGTTTCTGTTGGACTCAGGCGGGTGACGCACCGACTCCAGAAAGTTACACACTGTGACTTTAATGACGACTCTGATTTTCAATATTCAGTCTCTGAGGTAAAACCAGCTCCCGCGTTTAGCAGCTTTTCCCACTTAAAAGGGCTCATATTACGCCATTTTCTGATCTACGTTAAGTTTTCTCGCCAAACACAGACCGGGAGTTGTGTTTTGTTTCATTCACACGCGTCTTTTTAAACTCCACACACCTTCACCCCAATCATCTGGACGATTTCAGCCCTGGAATTCCCTATTTTTTCTGAGCAAAAGGTTAAAAAAGGAGCTGCCAACTCAAAAACGACCGAGGTGGAGCGGAGCGTTTTGAGCTTCGGAGCTGTAAACAGATTAAATAAAGTAAACTCCAGGTGTGTTTTTGATTAGGTAACAACATTCTAACATCTTTTAAAGCTCAAAAGAGTCAGTTTTGCGTAATATAGCACCTTTAAGAACCTCTAAACCACTAAACGCGTGTGAAGGAACGCAAAACATTAAACCTCCAGCCTCGTCTCCGGCCTGTCGTCAGCAGAAAACACATATTAGTGATAAAAATAGCAGCAATGCGGGCTAAATATGGAGCGTCTGGAGGAGGAGGAGGAGGACGGGTGCAGACGGGTGCAGACAGGTGCAGAATCACAAACATCTGTCCGCAGCTGGAGGCTCAGACGGGCTTCGGAATCGCCCTGACAGCCGCCGAACGAACTCCGCGCTCATTAAACGAGTCGTTAGTGTTATTTAAAACGAGCCGGGCCGGAAAATGTGATTAAACGTCTCTTCGATAATCACAGGTTCAATGCCGTAAAGAGTAAATTATGAGATGGGTCTGCGAGAGGTTTATTTTTGGTTTAAAGTTTGCCATAAATACAAGTAATTCAGGTGCGTTAAACGTCTTATATTACGCAAACTTGACTCTTTTGAGCTTTAAGGCAAGTGCTTTACAGAATAAGAAATACAGTAAAATCACAATACAAACAAATCAAAACATAAATAATCATCATTTAATAGGATAGTTTGGGTTTTTTTTGACGTTCTTTGAGTCGCGTCAGCACTGACTTACCTCCCGACAGCGTCTGAGCCGAGTTCTTCCCCGGTTTCGGTGCTGGTGAAAGTGTCCTGGAGGCTGGAGTCACGAAAATAAAGAGTTTTTCTTCTCAAAACAAAATGTGACTCTGACTCTGTTTACATCCAGGCTCAAAACGGTTCTGTTTACCTGTGTATATGACTGAAATTCCACACTCTTCTCTTCTCGCTAATTCTCTCATTAGCTAAATTTGTTTGCGTTGTGATTTTAATGTATTTCTCATTCTGTAAAGCGCTTCGAATGACTTTGTGTACGACTTGTGCTGTACAAACGAACTCGCCTCGGCTTGCGTTCAAAAGAGCGACACGTTTGCATCACTAAACCGTTGTCCACGAAAAAAGTCCGAGCTCATAATCTCTCGGTGCTATTTTCTCTCCGGTCGTATCACTGCGCCGCCTCCAGGTCCGAGATCTTCATGAACCCGAATAAACCGACGCCCAAACTCAGCAGAGAGAGACGAGGAGGAGCTGAAGAACCTGGAGTTTTGTTGTTCCAGCCTCGAGAATCACAAGTCTGCACCATTTTTATATATATTCCTCTAGAGCTTATACAGGTTTATGTACTTATCGCTTTAGCTCTCACTAGGGCTGAAACGATTCATCGAGTAAACCGATTAAATCAATTAGAAAAATGCACCGATTATTATTATTTTTTGCCTCGGTGCTTCGTTTTGTTTCCATGCGCTCGGCGACGGTCGGAACCTTCTGCGGCAGAGGTAAAGTTTCCGCACGACCACTTCCCTGCGCACGAAACAGCGCGGCGCCCATAGAACTACATCCATGGCGGCGCCCGTAGAACTACATCCATGGCGGCGCCCGTAGAACTACATCCATGGCGGCGCTCGTAGAACTACATCCATGGCGGCGCCCGTAGAACTACATCTATGGAACTACATCTATGGCGGCGCCCGTAGAACTACATCCATGGCGGCGCCCGTAGAACTACATCCATGGCGGCGCCCGTACAACTACATCCATGGCGGCGCCCGTAGAACTACATCCACGGCGGCGCCCGTAGAACTACATCCACGGCGGCGCCCGTAGAACTACATCCACGGCGGCGCCCGTAGAACTACATCCACGGCGGCGCCCGTAGAACTACATCCACGGCGGCGCCCGTAGAACTACATCCATGGCGGCGCCCGTAGAACTACATCCATGGCGGCGCGGAGCATTTGTTTGACCAGCGGCAGCATCAACACGACGGTTCAAGCAACGAAAACACAAACAGTTGAAGAGAAACAGAGGAAAAGACAGAGGCGATCGAAAGTGTGGGACCATTTTAAATTAAAAAAGGGAGAAACACGGTGCAAAGCGAAGTCACACTGAGCTGACGTATCACAACAGCAACACGTCTGTGCTACAACATGTAAACAGCACCGAACATTACATCAAGTGGAAAAGAAACCGCGAGGTGAGTCAACCTTAGCCGAGCGATCATTACGTTTTTGTACGTATTCGATTACTCGTTTAGTCGAACAAAATAATCGGTTACAGTATTAATCGATGGCTGCGGCCGTAGCTCTCACGTTAGCGCTCTCATGTTAGCGCTCTCACGTTAGCGCTCTCACGTTAGCGCTCTCACGTTAGCGCTCTCATGTTAGCGCTCTCACGTTAGCGCTCTCACGTTAGCGCTCTCATGTTAGCGCTCTCATGTTAGCGCTCTCACGTTAGCGCTCTCATGTCGCGGCGGGCAAAGGTCTGAGCACGTGAACTCTGAACTACTGGGAAAAGTGTTGGGTTCGTGCGCGGCGCCACCTGGAGGCAGCGCAGTGATACGTCCGGAGAGAAAATAGCACCGAGAGATTACGAGCTCCGACTTTTCCCCCGTTCACGTTTTGTGACGCAAACGTGTCGCTGTTTTGAACACATTTTGTTCTGAGAAGGAAAACTCTTTATTTTCATGACTCCAGCCATTATGTGCAACATGGAACTCATCTGTGAAATACTCCACCTGCACTTTATTTAATCCTACCTGCACCTTTCTACATTACTATATTTATTACATTTTCATTATATCTGTATTTTATTATATTTTTTACTATACTGTTTACTTATTTTCCCACTTTTTAACAGTTCTATTTACTGCAGCTATTAGTACTTCTTGAATATCTCAGTGAGTCAACAGTTCTTCTCATCCTGAGCGTTTCATTTCACTGTCGACCTTGTGCTGAACCTGCATATGACAAATAAACAATCTTCAATCTTGAATCTTGAATCTTGAATCTTGCCGGACATTTTCATCAGCACCAAAACCGGGGAAGAACTAAGTCAGTGCTGATGCGACTCTGCTGACGGGGACGTGCAGATTCATGTCAAAAAAACCACAAACTATCACTTTAAAGGTCCAAAACTGACTCCTGTGGAGCTTTAAGTCGTGTTATAATGTTGTTCCCTCCTCAAAAACAGACCTGGAGTTGTGTTTCGCTTCATTCACCCGCGTTTGAGTAACTTTATTATGAGTCTGTCCACATCTGCGAAGCTCAAAACGCTCCGTTCCACCTTGTGATGTCGTGAATGAAGCAGTTCTCAAGTGAACAGCTCCTTTTAGCTCCTTTTTAGTTCAGCAGAGTCGCCAATTCGAGAGCAGAGACCATCCGAATGATCCCAGTGAAGGTGTGCGGAGGTTAGAAACGCAGTGGAAAACCCGAGGAGATTAACAAACAAGATGAGACAAAAAGACACTACATTTTCAAGAGAGTCTTAATTATTCAGATAAAATTAAGATAAATTCAGATAAAATAAAACCCAATATGTTTGTTTGTGTCGCCCCGTTTACATGAGGCCGTTAAAAATGTTAATTTCGATTTAAAAAGCCCACGCAAACACTTCATTCCTAATGTTTATTCGGACTTAAACTTAATTCCGAGTGAAGTGGGCGGTTTATTTTGTGTTAAACGTGTGTGAATGAAACAAAACACGACTCCAGGTCTGTTTGTGACGAGGAAACGACATTAGAACGGATTAAAAAATAGCATAACATGGAGTCTTTAATGCTAAAATTGAATAAATGTTTTTAATTTGTGTAAATTTAATCTTAACTTTAATTTCATTTCATTTCTTGTCATTATTAGGTGGAATGTGTAACTTTTCTGTAAGATGTTCTGCAGACTGTTTGTCCATTTATACGTTATTAATTAACAGTAATTCAGTTTTGCCTGGAAAGTTTCTCAGTGTGGCTTTATTACGGAGTCGAGCGGGATGAAGCCACCAGGCCAAGTTACGAGTCAGATCTATGACGAGGCGACGTGCTCACGGCGAGAACGCGTGTTTTTTTAAGGAGAATAAAGCGTGCGGAACTGAGCGAATGCAAGATACACAAGTTTAATGCCATGCTGTGGAACATTTCAGAGAAATCTCCATGGAGACAAGCAGCTAATGCGCCTTTAAAGAAATCGTACATTTATTTCTTTCTTAATTAGTTTGTCTCAAAAGCTAAATTATTTTATTTAGGTGGGGGAGTTCCTGTTTTGTTGTGAATGTTTTAAACCTTTCTATCTCCATGGAGACCAGACCGGACCAAGTTACAGGTCAGATCTGTGGAGAGGCGACGCCGCTCACAGTCAGAACGCCTGTTTTTTTGCTTTTTCTAGGCATTTTTCATCTTTAAAACCACCTGTAATTGAATAAATGTGAGGTAAAGCTGTTTAATTTCACACTGTGGACCAAGCAGAGCAACGATGTATCCACAGAAACAAGCAGGTGATGAAAAGTTACACAATACACCTTTAAGTCTAGCATCATACCTGTAGATTTGTGTCTCAATTTTGACACAAATTTGTTTATAACTTGATTCTTTGCGGTGCTGATTTGATTTTCCTGCTAATATACTTCAGTTTCCTCTGACACGCGACTCAAAAGACATAATATTAGTTTTAAACTGCTAATCTCTATGGCAACGGTCCAAATTTCTCATAATTTCTTCTTAATTTTCTGCCCATTTATCACTGGTCTCGCTTTTTAGTCGTCCTTGTTTATGACTTCATAATAATACAGTTTATTTTGTGTGTTCCTGATTTGAATTTCCTGCTCATATACTTCATCTTCCTGTTACAAGTGACTCAAAAAACATAATATTTTGTTTTAAACTGTTAATCTCTATGGCAACGGACCAAATTTCTCATAATTTGTGCTTATTTTTCTGCCCTTTTATTACTTGTCTTGCCTTTTATAGTCCGTGTTTATAATTTGATCATAATATAGAATCTTTTCTGTCTTGATTTGGATCCTGTTAGTCATATTTTAACTTCCTGTTAAGTGCAACATTTAGAGGAGACATAATATTTTGTTTTAAATTGTTAATCTCCATGGCAACCATCCAAATTCCTCATCATTCACCATCAAAAACGCGGATAACCTACTTTACTGAGCCCACCCAATAGTAAAATTGTTCCAAACTTCTTATAATTTCTTCTAATTTTTTTGTTCGTTTATCACTGGTCTTGCTTTTTAGTACTTCATGATAGGAATATAGAATCTTTGCTGTCTTTTCTGTCTTGATTTGGATCCCGTTAATCATATTTTAGCTTCCCGTTACATGCAGCACTTAGGGGAGACATAATATTTCGCTTTAAATTGTTAATCTCCATGGCAACCATCCAAATTCCTCATCATTCACCATCAAAAACGCGGATAACCTACTTTACTGAGCCCACCCAATAGTAAAATGGATGCTTGTAGGTCATGCTCCTTTATGGAATTTTGCAGACAGTCATATTATAGATTGCACTGTATAATATCTTGAATTATTTTGTGCATTTTACCAGATTTTTTGGTAAAAATCCTGTTTTTATTCCAATACAATACACCTCTTTTTACCTTCATGCCTTTGCTGTTACAGTAGCATTTCATTTTTACAGCTTGCTGTCTCTTTTTAAGCCTTGTGCATTGCTCTGTTTGCATTTTTCTTCACTCAATGCTTTATTTTTGGGGTTTTTGGTGTATCTTAGGCTCATTTGGTCCATTTAAGATGCCCTGAAGCCGAGCACCACGCCTCATTAGCATAATTCAAATGAGCCCAGCGTCTATTTAAATACGACCCCGGCGCACTCACCTGTTTTTCCAGCATGATCATTCTCCCAGTCGCATGACCTTCCTGGAGCGGTGTCCTCTCTTGGTTTCAGGCCGACATCGTGCGCCCCTTTCCCGGCCACAGCATCCCCCGAGTCCCCGCTCACCTCCGCGCTCGCTCCGCTACTTCTGGGGGGGCTAGTAGTCCACGTCCTCGGCTAATTTTCCTCCGAAATTCGTCTCCCGCGGGCTTCTTTATCACCTGCATTCACGTGAAAACATTACAAATCTGCTGTTTTATCCTTGCCGATGCTTTTCCGCGTTTCAAAAGTGATAAAAATCCAGTTTGAGAGCGTTTAACGTCGGCTAGTCCGCGTTAGCTCGCTAGCGATGCTAACGCCGAATCAATTTTTTATTTGTCTCCGCGTCGCTTCATCCATCATGCCCATTCCCGGGTAACATCCTTGGGAAATAAGACAGGAAAAAACGCCGGTTAATCCACGGAAAAGACCCCGGGCCGTGTCCCAAATGTCATCCCAGGAAAGCGGAGTGGATCCCGGGGAAGATGTGGTGTGGTTTGTGCGTAATGGTTTGTGCGTAATGGATGCTGCTGATGTTCGGGGGGAATCTCGCCTCCTCCTCCGCGCTTCTGTTGCTGAGACTGGGGCAGAAGAGGCACCCGGAGCGGTCTTAAAGGCTCCGCGAAGGGGGAAATCACCGGGAACACAAAAAAACGAGGGAGATTTAGGGGGTTTAAACAAAGCGAGAGGCCTGATTTATACCCAAAAGGTGCCAAATAAAAGTGCCATCGCATAAAGCGTCCGCGTTCTGATGCGCAGTGTCATGTTAATGCCCTTGTCCGCTCGGGGTTAGGTTATAAATCCAAATGTGATGTAAAAAATAAAACTGGCATGCTCATAAAAATCAAAAGTACAGTTACTAAAGCTCCCATATTACGCAAAATGGACTCTTGAGAACTTTAAGTCGTGTTATAATGTTGTTTCCTCCTCAAAAACAGACCTGGAGTTGTGTTTTGTTTCACTGTATGTTAATAAACTTTTCTGTCTTCACGGAGACCAAACCACACTGAGTTACGGGTCAGATCTGTGGAGAGGCGACCCCGCTCACAGTCAGAATCCCTGTTTTTTAAGGTATTTTTGAGCTATAAAACCACCTGTAATTGAATAAATGTAAAGTAGAGCTGCTTAATGTCACACTGCGGAACATTCCAGGCAAAGCGATAACATTTCCACGAAGAAAAACATTTGATGGACCCTCCACATGTCTGAGTAGTGTTGCTCTACATACAGCTCTATATGCACTGTGTCACTTTACTGCTTTGCTGAAAATGTTACTCGGTCTGACAATAAACTTTTGCTTCTAAAATGTTTGTTTCCGCAGAGACAAACAGGTGACGTCACCAGGCCAAGTTACAGGTCAGATCTGTGGAGAGGCAAACCCCCCTCACAGTTTGATAGAGACAAAGAATAAAGAAAAGAGCTGTTTTTTTGCTTTTTCTTATTTTTGGTTCTATATTGAAAAACGAATGAACCAATGACACACGGATTCTTCTCTATTCTGTTGTTTTTAATAATAATAATAATACATTTTATTTCTCAGGCGCCTTTCTGGACGCCCAAGGTCGCCTCACCACAACAGAAACAAGTTAAGTACGATTAAAACACACAGTTAAAGCCACAGTTAAAGTGGGACAGTGTTTAATTGAGGGATTGTGTTTAGCATCTGTTTAGTTTGTGGAATTTATTCATATTTAGTATTTAATAGTGTATTGGACTTACAATTAGTTCTGAGCTATTCTCCCTGGAGACGTGTGTCGCATGTTTTTATTACTGTAACTTCTATAACTTGCCGTTCGAGATGAAATGTCAGTTCTTGGTCTCTGATTTTATAGCATAGTTTTATAATCCGGTGCGATTTACACATGTTTTTTTCTTCTTCATTGTGCATTTTTTTGGCTGGTGCGACTTTTACTCCAAAGAAAAATACGGTAACTGAATAACGCACATAACTGAGTAAACATAAAACGGTTTGAGGCACGTTCCAGGCAAAACTGCTGTCTGTCTCTTTATTATTAGCCCGTCTACATCTCCAAAGCTCAAAACTCTCTGTTCCACCTCGTGATGTCATGAAGCGGGAGTTTTCAAGTGAACAGCTGCGTTTTTGTTGCTGTTTTTTCAGTAGAGACAGAAATTTCCAGCTTTACATTTACATTATAACTGTGTCTTTGTGCCTTGTGCATTGCTCTGGGTGCATTTTTCTTTACTCGGTGCTTTATTTGTTGGGTTTTTGGCGTATTTTAGGCTCATTTGGTCCATTGCCCTAAAACACATCGGAGCACTTCCTGTATCACCCCATGACGTCACAAGGTGCAACAGAGTGTTTTCTGTTCGAAAGAAGAACTCAGACTTGGAAATAAATGCTGAACACGTGTGAATGAAGCAAAACACAGCTCCAATAAAGTCAATTTTGTGTAATATTGGACCTTTAAAACGAAATCTGACTTATTTACTTATTTTATCAGCAAACTGTAGTAGGTCGACAAGGACAAGGACAAGGTCGGCTATAGCCTCACAACGTTTTTCACTGTGTAACTCTTCTGGTGGAGTGTCTGTCAAACGCTTTTCTCCGTGGATACGTCACTGCTCTGCCTGGAATGTCCCACAGTGCGACATTAAACAGCTCTACTTTACATTTAATCAATCACAGGTGGTTTTAGAGCTCAAAAATCCATAGAAAAAACAACAAAAACAGGCGTTCTGACTGTGAGCGGGGTCGCCTCTCCGCAGATCTGACCTGTAACTTGGTCTGTTTAGTCTTAATTTTCGTCATTTCACGGACCCTCCACCAGAAAAGTTACACAATGCAGCTTTAATCGCATACTGGAAATGCAAAAATAGGTTATAAATAGACGGTTTGATGGTCGCCTAATTAGTCCCAGTTGACTGTTTAAGCCTATTTATAGCTTCAGCTTCCTGTTATCGGCACCATCTCGAGAGCTTTTCACTGTTCAAAAGATAAAATACTATGTTTTAAATCATTAATTGCTATGGCAACAGCTTTATTTGTTAAAAAAAATCATTCAGAAACCCATGGACATAGGCCACAGCTTGGAGGTCTAACCAGCTGTATTAGGCCATTCGAATCGTTTTGTTGTCTGACTTAAAGGTGCATCCTGTAGCTTTTCCGGGTTTCTGTCTTCACGGAGACCGAACCGCACTGAGTTACAGGTCAGATCTGCGGAGAGGCGACGCCGCTCGCAGTCAGAACGCCTGTTTTTGTTGTTTTTCCATGTATTTTTGAGCTCTAAATCCACCTGTGATTGAATAAACGTATAAGTTAGAGCTGTTTAGTGTCACACTGTGGGACATTCCTGGCAGGAGCAATGATGTATCCATGGAAACGAGCAGGCGACGGACCCCCAGTCGAAAAGCTACACAGTGCATCTTTTTTTTAATTTTTTTTTTTACATCTGTTTACAGCTTTTTATATTATTTTGTATGGATCGCACCTCCTCTGTTTACGGCAAAGACCTGCAATTATATAAAAAAAACACTGCGTAACTTTTCTGGAAAGGGTCCACAACCTGTTTGTTTCCATGGAGATGTCAATACTTGGTGTAAATTGTCCACAGTACGGCATTAAACTGATCTGTGCTGCATTTATTCAGCTACAGGTGTCATTTATTGCCCAAAAATATCTGAAAAAAAACCTGAATTCTGACTGGGAGTTGGGTCGCCTCTCCACAGATCTGACCTGTAATTTGGCTCGTAAGTCCCCATGGAGATACTTAAGTTTACGTGCACACTGTGGAACATTCTAGTCAAGCAGGTGACCTTCTGCTCGGTTTAAAAGGCCACAGTTACTGCTTTTAGCGATATTTGTTTATTTTGTACGATAAAAACGATAAACTTTTGAGCCTTTTTTAGACTTAGACAAACTTTATTGACCCACAAGGGAAATTATCTGGACACATTAACTCACACATCACAATATAATTTAATAAACAAGAGCTCCGCCTTTGAATGATTGTATATAGAATTAAGTTAGAATTTGTCAAACCCAGTTAAAGATGAATTGTTGGTGCAGTTTGGAAGTTTGACATTCCTGAGGTGAGACGGTTGTGGAGTTAGAGCGCGGACAAGAAATTGCCCACAGACAGACGGACAGACAGACGGACAGACGGACAGACGGACAGACAGACGGACGGATAATCAATAGGGAAATCTGGCTCTTGCAGTAGGAGTATGAGTGTGACATCATCACATTCTAGAATCGGAATTCCACCAATCAGATTGCAGCAACAGAACTTAAAGACAGAACTTAAAGAACTTAAAGACATTAAAGCTTTGCAGTCAACCTCCAGGAGCTCTTTATAGCTGCTGACTACTTAGATGTGAGCGGCATTACCGAAGTCTGCTGTCAGGTCATGAAGGAGCAAATGTCCCCCAGTAACTGCATCACTGTATGGGGTATCTCAAACAAGTACTACTACCCCCAGCTGAGGAAACAAGCCTTCTTATACGTCCTGAAGCATTTCGAAGAGGTGGTGACCAGCTCTGAAGAGTTCTTCCAGCTCTCCAGCGAAGACCTGTGTTCAGTCATTGATGATGATCGGCTGAACGTGAAGGAGGAGACCACCGTGTTAGTGGCAGTTATCAGATGGATTGCACATGCTCCTGAGGAAAGGAACCACTACTTGGCCGACCTCCTACTAAAAGTCCGTCTGGGTCTGATCCCTGTTGATGACTTCACTCAGTGCATGAATAGATATAACCTGTTCCACTACATTCATAACTGGAAGATTGTGGAGGACAAGATCATAAAGGTGATGTTGGATGAAAGCGCTAGGAGGTACAATGCCTCCCTGCCCCCCACTCGTCTAGCCACTCCAAGGCTGCCCAGTGCGGTGCTTATGGTTATTGGTGGCTATGACCAAGACAGAACAACCAACAGAATTGAAGTCTATGACAACCGCACCGATCGCTGGGTGGGTGTGGCTAATGATGACTGGACTCCAAGAGCCCATCACGGCACAGTGTTCCTTAATGGATCTGTGTACGTGATTGGAGGGTTTGACGGCAATCACCTGCTCAACACTACCTGCAAGTACGACCTGGCAATTCACACGTGGCAAGAAATGGCACCCATGCATTCACGTAGGAGCTTCATTAGTGTGACTTTGCTGGATGGATTGATCTATGCGATAGGCGGGTGCGATGGACTGGACTGGCTGAAGACAGCCGAAAGGTACTTGCCAGTGACCAATCAGTGGACCATGATTTCACCTATGAACGAACAGAGGAGCAATGCCAGCAGCACAGTGTACAATGGAAAGATCTACATTTGTGGAGGTTTTGGTGAACATCGCCTGGCATCAGCTGAGACTTACAACCCACTAACCGAACAGTGGACCATGATAGCGGATATGTCCACCATGCGCTCTGGGCTCAGTGTCATCGCCTATGCCAATGAAATCTACGCTGTTGGTGGGTTTAATGGGGATTCCCGTTTGAACACTGTTGAAGCCTATAACCCCGCAACCAACACGTGGCGCCCCCTACCCAACATGTGGACCAGGCGGAGAAACTTTGGCATCGAGGTTGTTGACAATCAGCTATATGTTGTAGGCGGGGAAAATCGGGGCACCCTTCGTTGTGCTGAATGTTTTGATGCAAGGACCGGAGTTTGGACTCGGGTGCGGGACATGGAGATCCCTCGTTCTGCCCTGAGCTGCTGTGTGGTGTTTGACCTTCCCAACATGGCCGACTTTGCTCCACCCCGCCCTCCTCCTCATGACGATTCCACTGAGGAGTAGATGCGCACTCATTTAAATAAAAGCATCTATTAACTGCAAACAAGAGCTCCGCCAGCGGGGCAAAATACGCCCGTACTTTGAATGATTGTATATAGAATTAAGTTAGAATTTGTCCAACCTAGTTAAAGATGAATTGTTGGGGCAGTTTGGAAGATTTCGGGATTCCACCGATCAGATCGCAGCGACAGAACTTAAAGACACTACAAAGCTTTAATGTGTCAAAGCTCAAAGAAGCAGAGAATGTGGGTTGTTCTCGCTTTCAGCAGCAGAACATTTGAGAAGAGAGTTCAGATCTACGACACGTAACATAAAAGGACAGAGATGGAAGATAAAAAGACAGAGATGGAAACGATCACAGTTAGCAAGAGCGACGGGCAGGTTTTCGCAAAGGGTCGGGCCGTGACCTTGACCTTTGACCCTGTGACCTTGAAATCAATAGGGAACATCCTTGACCCATGGGGTGTCCAGCCATGAAGTTTGACATTCCTAGGTGAGACGGTTGTCGAGTTAGAGCGCGGACAAAGCTTCAACGACTTCAAAGCTTTGAAGTGTCCACAGACGGACGGACGGACGGACAGACGGACGGACAGACGGACGGACGGACAGACGGACGGACAGACGGACGGACAGCGCCATACCATAATGCGTCCCGTCTTATTACAACGGGCGTATAAAAAGGGTAAAAAAAGATAAATGGTAATAATAAATTCTATTTAAATTGCAAAAAAGAGCAAGAGACAAGTGTTCATGTTCATGTTCATGTTTTTATTACAGACTAAATACAATATATTCAGTCTGATGCCCATAAAATAAAACATATTCAGTTTGTAGAGTAATACAAACTGAATATGATCAAAATAAGTCATTGATGAGGTAAAGGCAGAAGCTAAAGCTCGTTAATGGACATTCATCTACAAAATTAACAGTGTAAAGTGTCAAATAAGATCTATAATAATTAATACATTTTAGAATATTTATATAATTTAGAATAAATATATAAATGTACAACCACAAGTCAAAATAAAATAGAAAAATAAGTAATACAATATAAAATATCAGCTGAGGTCATTGGAAAACAGTGCAATTTATCATTATTCATCATTATTATTAGTTTGTACGACCATAAACGAAATCATGTGTGTGTATATGTATATTAATATGTGTTTGTATGTATAAAATCTGCATTCACGCTCACGACAGCAGAGAAAACAGTTTTCTTGCTGCGACTGTGGTGTTTTGAAAGCTCGGAAATTCATAAACAGGATGTAACATAAAAGTTGATGGGAATTTACCCCAAAAATAAACAAAAAACATTTCGACCACACACGAGCTGCAGAGAAAGACGTTTCTGTCCACAGTCCAAAACACAAAGGTCCCACATGACGCAATATTTGGTTTTCAAGTCAACAGCGACTTTTTACCTTTAGCTGGGGCGAACAAGGTCAATTTGGGGCGGTGGGTGATAGTAAAAGTGATAAAACAGTGAATTGTGAAGGAAAATTGTCACGCACTCTGTCAGTTTAGGTCATTTTCAAGCACTTTTTAATGTATTTTGGCTGAAAAATGTTAATAAATTCCCCTTTTTACTGTTCAAATTGGTATAAAATCGGGAGATCTGGTGCATTTCTTGTGTAAAACTGGGACAAATCGCTGGTTTTTGATTAAATCTGCTGGGACAGAGGGACACAGGGCTCAAAAGTGGGACTGTCCCGGGTAAATAGTTGTGTAACATGTGAGGAAACAACATTATAACATAGATCAGAAAATAGCGTAACATAAGGGCCCTTTAAAAAGTCCGAGGAACAATGTTTATATGATATATTTATGAAAAAAACACCTTTAATCATAGTAATACAATAAGTTTAGAGCTATTCTGTAGTGTCTATTTGTAGATGAAAACTAATGAAACAAAAAACTAAACATAACTCTGGGGAATGTGGTTTATGCGGAAAAGTAAAGTAACAAAATCAGTGCAGATCCAGTGCTGCATTTTCCAAGATTTATTCCAATTTACAGGCAAACAACAAGGAAACATGATCAAGGCCTAAACCAGTCCCAGTTCTGAGCCCCGTGTCCCCTGTCCCAGCAGATTTATCCAAAACCACTGATTTGTCCCAGTTTTATACAAGAAATGTCCATATTTTTGACCAATTTGAGCCTTGCCAACAGTAAAAACAAAGCGTACATTGTCATTTCTTTAGGTAAAATGCAGAAAAGCTGCTTAAAAACGACCAAAACACAAAGAAAATGTGACTATACTGACTCACGAATGGACCAAGTGCAGAACTATTTTCTTTAATTACACTAAATACACTACACTTTATTTAATCCTACCTGCACCTTTGTATTTTATTATATTTTATTATATTTTTTACTATATTGTTTACTTACCTGTGGGCTCACCACCTGCAGAGGGGTTCATAGGGGGGGTCAGGTGCTATGAGTATTGGGCAGCAAGCTGCCCCCGCGACCCAGCCGGATTAAGCGGGAGAAGATGGATGGATGGATGTTTACTTATTTCCCTTGGATTTGCACTTTCACTCATCCTCAGCATTTCATTGCATTATTGACCTTGTGTTGAACCTGCACATGACAAATAAACAATCTTGAATCTTGAATCAATCATTTTACCAAGTTTTTATTTATTTATTTATTTAAAATTTAGCACATATATAACATAACAATTAAAAAAAGAAACACACTAGATAAAAAAGTAAATGCGGGAAGGGGCAAAAAACCCAAAAGGGCTTATATTAAAGCCTCCACTTTATGAATACATTAAAATTAAAATTGCACTTTATAGCAGCGCATTAATAAAATAGAAAAACATATATTTACACGCCTTAGATTAAATACATTTGATCCAAACGTGGATTAAAACACAATGAAACATCATTTTATTATTACCGACCACCACAAATTGGGGGAGTCCCAGTTTTTTATTTGGAAAAGCTGGTCACTTTATGCTAAATAATAATAAATAATACCAAATTAGACTAAACAATTTGACAAACGCCATAGCAAAAATATATTATGCAAATTAACCAAAACACAATTAGTAAATTAATTAACATAAACAAAACTAATAAACACATTTTAGAATAAATAAAATACGTAAATAGCTCCTAAAATTTCAACAATAAAGGGGGGACAGGTTTTGTTTACAAAAGACGAACTCTCTCGTGTTCTCGCGATACTCGGCGGGATTTACGTAAAGCATCATGGCGGCCCGCTGCGGCAGAGCGTTGGTTAAGGTCGGCGGGGCTTTGCTGGACTCCCCGCTGTCTCTCCGGGCCGGGACCGGGGGCAGGCTGGCGGGGAGCCGGGCCTACGGTACCGGGCGCTCCGGGCCGCGGGCGGGGCCGGCTCTGGCTGCCCGGACGGCGGCCACGGGAGGCGGGCTGCTGCTGGGCGCGTTTCTGCTCGGGGGAGGACTGGGACTTTACCACACGGTGAAGCGGAGGCAGCAGCAGCACTTTGCACAAGAGGAGCAGCCGGGACAGGTGAGGGAAACATTTATGTGCACAAGAGGAGACAAGACGGGTGAAAACTACATTTACTGTGCACAAGAGGAGTCAAGACAGGTGAAAACTACATTTACTGTGCACAAGAGGAGTCAAGACAGGTGAAAACAACATTTACTGTGCACAAGAGGAGTCAAGACAGGTGAAAACAACATTTACTGTGCACAAGAGGAGTCAAGACAGGTGAAAACAACATTTACTGTGCACAAGAGGAGTCAAGACAGGTGAAAACAACATTTACTGTGCACAAGAGGAGTCAGGACAGGTCAGAATTGGGGGAAAATAGTGCATTAGAAGTATTAATAAGTGCAATTCATATTTTGTGTGACCGGATTTTCAAAATAAAAAAACTGGGACGTCACATCCCTGCTTTGGAGCAGTTGGTAATAATAAAATTGCAAGACGAGTAATTAATTAAGGAGAATTGTTCTGCACTTTGCACTAATGTGAGTCAGTATAGTCACATTTTTCTTTGTGTTTTGGTCATTTTTAAGCAGTTTTTTTCTATATTTTACATAAACAAATGACAGTTTATGCCTCTCTTTACTGTTGATAGGGATCAGATTGGTCAAAAATAGACCACAAAATTGCCCCATCAACTGTAAAATTAGCAAACAGGGTCGTCGGGTCACCTTAATTTTGTGTTAATATTTACTTTGCACAAGAGGAGGAATCGGGACAAATCAGAACGTGGGAAAATAAAGCATTAGAAGTACTAATAAGTGCAATTAATATTTTGTGTAGGATAACCAGATTTTCAAAATAAAAAACTGGGACATCTCTGGTTTGAGTTGGTTGGTAATAATAAATGATAATAAATAATAACTTTTGCCCATTTCTACTGAACTAGTGTGACCAGATGTCCCCGTTTCCCCGGGACAGTCCCAGTTCTGAGCCCTGTGTCCCCCTGTCCCTTCAGATTTATACAAAACCACTGATTTGTCCCAGTTTTATACAAGAAATGTTCCAGGTGTCTCTATTTTTGACCAGTTTGAACCATCTAAACCAGGACAACACCAGGACAATATCAGGTCTGTTTCAGGTCTGAAAAACGGGTCTAAACTAGGACTAAACTGGGACTATTTCAGGTCTAAACTAGGACTAAATCAGGACTGTATCAGGTCTATTTAAGGTCTAAACCAGGTCTAAACCAGGTCTAAACTAGGGCTATACCAGGACTAAATCGGATCTATTTCAGGTCTAAACCAGGACTAAATCAGGTCTACTTCAGATCTATTTCAGGTCTAAACCAGGACTATTTCAGGTCTATTTCAGATCTATTTCAGGTCTAAAACAGGTCTGAACCCGGACTAAACCAGGTCTAAACCAGGACTAAACAAAGGCTAAAATAGAACTATTTCAGGTCTAAATTAGGCCTAAACCATGTCTATTTCAGGTCTAAACCAGGTCTAAGCCAGGACTAAACAAGGGCTAAAATAGAACTATATCAGGTCTAAATTAGGCCTAAACCAGGTCTAAACCCGGACTAAACCAGGTCTAAATTAGGACTAACCTTATATCAGACTATACCAGGTCTATTTCAGGTCTAAACTAGGGCTAAACCAGGACTAAATTGGGTCTAAACCAGGTCTAAATCAGGATTAAACTTGGACTAAGCTAAGACAAAACCAGGACTATATCAGGTCTATTTCAGGTCTAAACCAGAACTAAACTAGGGCTAAAATTAGGACTGTATCAGTTCAAAACCAGGTCTAAACCAGAGGAGCATAAATTGCATTTGTTTAGTTAAGTCCCAGTTTTTAATTTTCCAAATCTGGTCACCCTTTACTGAAAAGAGAAAATGAGCCATAATGCATTAGGAGAGGTAAATGCGCATAATTTAAACTGGGTGAGTAATACGACTTTGATCGTTCTCTTTCCAGGCTAAAGGGGGCGCTCTGAAGCTGGTGTTGTACCAGTATAAGACCTGCCCGTTCTGCAGTAAAGTCCGAGCCTTTCTGGACTACCACGGGCTTCCGTACGAGATCGTGGAGGTGAACCCCGTCATGAGGAAGGAGATCAAGTGGTCCACGTACAGAAAAGTGCCCATCCTCATGGTCGACGAAGAAGTGGTGAGGATGTTTTTCCGAAATCCTTTAGATAGATTCTGGGTCTGGAGTGTTCAGCTCCCAGGGTAAATTTCTGAGATGTTATTAATTATTTCTATTTTATTTTTACTTGTGCATATGGGGCTGGGCGATACAAAAAAACAGAATCACTGTTTTTTTCCCCCATAATGATCGATCTCTATTTTCAATTCAATCATCTCTCTGATCCAGCTCCTCACTTTTTCTCCTCTTTCTCTCCTCTGGTGCTTCTCACCTTTTATAATCCAAGTTAAAGTTGAACTCCGGCACATTTGAAGCTAAAGTCCACTGCTAGAGGTGGTGGAATTCTGTCAGAAGCCAAAAAACGGCACAGATCAGTGTTTCCTCGGCGGAGATCTCACTGTGGCAGTGAGTCTGTCAAGGCAACAAACTAGTGTAGTGATGGGGGCAAGTTCTGAACTAGTGTAGTGATGGGGGCAAGTTCTGAACTAGTGTAGTGATGGGGGCAAGTTCTGAACTAGTGTAGTGATGGGGGCAAGTTCTGAACTTCCACGTAAAACGCCAATTTGCTTCAGACTGAAGAAGCTTAACTCCACTTTAACCCATCTGACAACAGCCACGAGTCTAACAAACAAAACGCTCTGCCTGGTTCACTCATTAGTGTCTGGAAAGACGTGATTGTGTCCACTCCAGCGGCGGCGAGAGGCTCGAGCCGCCAGAAGCAACAAGTG
Source organism: Odontamblyopus lacepedii (assembly GCA_034769755.1). Lineage (NCBI taxonomy): Eukaryota > Metazoa > Chordata > Actinopteri > Gobiiformes > Gobiidae > Odontamblyopus > Odontamblyopus lacepedii. Next base: position 39,292,968 of record CM068358.1, read on the forward strand.
AGAATCAACTACTGATGGTGAAGAAAAAAAGAAACTGAAAGTTGTTGAAAGGAAATGGTTCAGGAATGTATTTTTTTAATCGTTTTTCAAAAATTATGTCACTCGTAAATAAATGGGATTAGAAACGACACTGATGATTGAGTTTTTTGGGCGCAGATGGAAGTGGCGTTTTACGTGGAATTTCAGAACTTGCCCCCATCACTGCACTAGTTCAAAACTTGCCCCCATCACTACACTAGTTCAGAACTTGCCCCCATCACTACACTAGTTCAGAACTTGCCCCCATCACTACACTAGTTCAGAACTTGCCCCCATCACTACACTAGTTCAGAACTTGCCCCCATCACTACACTAGTTCAGAACTTGCCCCCATCACTACACTAGTTTGTTGCCTGGACAGACTCACTGCCACAGTGAGATCTCCACAGAGGAAACACTGATGTCACGTGAGGAGACGTGCTGACTCAAAGTTTTCACCAAAACGAGAGTGGTGACACCTCTTCAGCTAAATGACGATTAAAATGCGCTCCTCTTATCGAGATCATAATCCGTTGATCATTCAATTTTTGGCACAGGCCTATGTACATACACATTTATATAATTATGCCTTATTTGACATGTGTCTCTTGCTATTTTTGCTGCTTATTTAGAATTGTAGAATAGAAATAGAATTGTTATTAGATTATATTGTGATGTGTGAGCTCCTGTGTCCAAATAATCCCTTCTGGATCAATAAAGTTTGTCTAAGTCTGAACAGTTTTAAAGTTGGACTATGTAGTAAATGTTTTTTGTTTTTTCCACGCTTGCTTGTCTTTATGGAGATGTGACCTGAATGTCCCGCATTATGACATTAACGCGTTTATCTCCATGGGGACAAACAGGCGACACCACCAGGTCAGGTTACAGGTCAGATCTGTGGAGTCGCCTGCCTGCTCTTTGTAAGAATGTATGTTTTTGAAGGTATTTTTGCGCAAATAATAACAAAGTGGAAAAGTTCCACAGTGCAACTTTGAGAAGGCGTCTAAGGGTTTTCTTCTCGCTAAACAAATCTGACTTTATATTTTATTATATTGTTATTGTTATTATATAAAATTTCTCTCTTTTTTTACAGCAATTGAACGACTCCTCTGTCATCATTAGCTCAATCAAGACTCACCTCATCTCCAAGTAAGAACGAACTCACAGTAGCACGCTAGCTAGCTCTCTACGTCTCAAAGCTAACAGCCGCTTTTATCAAAATCATAAAATATAAAATAAACAACCTACTGAAATTTTAATTAATTAAAGATTTCCCTGTTGTTTTTATGTCTAGAATACTTCAGTCTGCGGTGTTGTTTTAATATTTATTGTGCCTTAAAATTAGCATTAGCATTAGCGTGAGCAATAGCGTTAGCATTAGCGTTAGCATTAGATTGTTTTTGTGTTGTACTTTTGCAGCCTTTATTTTTACTTTTTTATTCCATAGATCATTTTCAGCAATCAGGCACAGTAAGTTTACGTAAATTACAATAAAGAAATAGAAAGGACAATACAGGAGAGCAACAAAAATAAATAATTACATTAGAAAAAGAAAAACACAAAGGGATTAGCCGGATAGCAGGTTTCATTCACTGTGTATTTGAAAGATTTTTAAAGTTTTTTCGCTTTAACTTCCTTTGAGAGTTTTTATATAATATTTAGGTATTTATTTATATTTTATTTATTTATATATTTATCAGTATTAAGGTATTTATATAATAATATTGTGATAAAGTAAGAAGAGGTGAAAAAGTCCAAGGCTGGAATTAAATAAAAGTCCTTTAATTGTTACATGGGACAATATTTGATTTCTCTTTGAAACTTGTATTCTTTGTTTTGTTTTCAAATAAAATAGTTAAATTATAGATATTTTCTGCAGATATTGTATCTTTTTATGGCTATTTAACCTTTTTTAGCTGCAGTTCCGTCTTAAATAATAATAATAACAAGTTCTGATGTTCGTGTTTTCGCAGGGATAAGTCCGTGTCGGAGATTGTTCGCTGTTATCCCGAGCTGAAGTCCAAAAACGACAGCGGCAAACAGGTGGTGGAGTACATGAACAAATACTGGCTGATGCTGAGCGAGGCTGACACGCTGCTGATGTACCCAGAGAAAGGCATGCAAAAGTCAGTTACATTTTTACACTTTTCTACTTTCTAGAAAGTTTCTAGACAGTTTCGGTATGTGACAAATATGAATTCCCATCACGGTTTTTAAAAGTGTGTAACTTTTCTGGTTTTCATGAGACCTTTAATTCCGAATAAAAAAGGGGTTAATCCGGAATAAAAATGAATTCCGCTTTAAAGTGACCATGTAAACAGTTTATGAAAATTATTATTTGAAATTAAACTTTAATCCGAAGTATGTGGGTGGTTTATTCCGATTTTAAAGCCGAATTAATTTATTCCTCGGTTCCATCAGTTTCCAATTTTGGCTTCACCATTTTTTTTATTCATTTGATTTGGTATTTTTATTTCCATTCTAACCCTACTTTTTGGAAATGTAAGAGCAAACACACTGCTGCTCATAGTCAGAATCTGTTTTGTTTTTTGAGGTATTTTTAAGCTCTAAAACCACCTGTGATTGAAAAAATTAGTAAATGTTCGGCAGAGCTGTTTAATGTCACACTGCGGAACATTCCCGGCAGAGCAAAGACATCTCCACACAAACACAAACCTGTAAAGCATCTTCACAGGCGTTATTATCGTGTGCTTTTATTGTGAGGTGTGGGTCACTTCCCGTTGCAGAGAGGAGATGAAGTGGCGTAAGTGGGCGGACGACTGGCTGGTGCACCTGATCTCCCCAAACGTGTACCGCACCACGGCGGAGGCGCTGGCGTCCTTCGACTACATCGTACGGGAGGGGAAGTTCGGCTCCTTCGAGGGCTTCTTCGCCAAATACGTGGGAGCGGCGGCCATGTTTCTCATCTCCAAACGACTCAAGAACAGGTACGAGATGTTAAAAGCCGTTTTCATTTTGAGTTGGAATACTTGTAACTTGGGATGTCCCGATTTGATATTCAGTATCGGTATCAGCTCCCGATCCGGCTCTTTCATGAGTATCAAACAGTATCGGATTCAGTCACGTAATTCGGACTGATCCAGTTTCACATGTTTTTGCAGCATCGTAAATGGGACCCGACCGATATGGATTTTGTTGCAGCCAATATGATGCCGATAAACTGGGAGTTGGAGCTGCCGATATAATCACCAATATATTTAGTGAAAAAAATTCACTGTAAATCTTCAGTTGTTTATAAAACTTCGGTTTGGCTCTATCGGATTTTCAGTCGGGTTTATTTAGGCGACATTTATTGTTCTTCTGCCTCTTTACGTCATATTTAAAGACAGTAGTTCAGCCTAATGGTGTTTTTGTACGATATTCTCGCCAGTAAAGAAAGGGCTGCAAGTAAACTACCGCTGTTAGCCTTTACCGGTAAATGCGTGTGCGCCGCGGTAATTAACGATCTGCTAAATGCGGATAATTCACACCTCTATTCACAGCTCATTTCCATATCAGTGTGTGTCCAGTAACATATATACGGCCACTATAGTCACTTTACAGTCGCTAACAGAAGAGAAAACAGCCTGTTTATGTGTGCGAGCTACAGCAGCTAATCGCTAACCAATGAGAAAGAACCAAAACGAGCTTCAAACTGACACATTTCACAACACTCAGCCTCACACAGGCTCCTCTCAGATCAGCACTAAGAACTGTCCTTTAATCCAGACTCACACTGAGCGGCCGCAAAAACAACACAATCTCTGTGTTGTGCAGGTGAATCTGAGGCTGCGGCTGTAAACAAACTCACATTGGGGTGTGTTCAAGGGCGGGACGACGTCACAAACACAAACTAATGACTCCTCAGATAAATCCTGATGCGGCGCCACAGATCAGGACATTTATCTGTCTGTAAACTGGATTAAATGGGCAGAATATAGAGAGTCTGAGCTTTAGAACGAGGGAAAACATCCACGTGGAATATTGGCCCAGATCGGCAAGATTAGGCCAATAACCGATATGTTTCCAAGAGCCAATATCAGTCGGGCCCTAATCGTAAATCAAAACGCCGCCATGTCGCTGTGTGGGGCTTTTCACTACAATAAAACGAGAGTCAAACGGCGACGCAATCGCTGCAAACAAACAGTTTCTCCTGGAGGAACCAGCAGAGCCACTTTAACACGACGAATTTGATTCGTCACTTACAAAAGAATCATCCGGACGAGTTTGAGATTTACAAGAGCAAAGCCACAGCAGAAAACACTGGAGGAGACTTTTCAGAGAAGAGAAAAGCCTCAAAATGGCGACAAGTCCAAGAAAATAACACAGAGGATTGTTGAATTTATCGATTTAGACGATCGACCGCCGTCTGTCGTGGAAAAAGGCTTCATCGTCTAATGGACTTTTTGGAGCCAAGATCCGAACTTCCTTCACGACACATTACAGAGCGCAATAAAACACTTAAGAAATCCTTTCATTCCGTGTATGGTTCCTTCCCTTTCTTAGGGCTGAATTAAAAAAAGGTATCGGATCTGGAGCCAAAAAATCTTGATCGAGACATCTCTAATTGTAACTACTAGGTTTTGTTTTTTTTAATTTTTGATACCAATATTGATCCTGTGTCTTTATGTATCTGCTGATATCAGATTTAACCAGTACCTGTGTAGGAAAATTCTTTTTCTTCTTTATTTTCCTCAAAACACAGTTGCCTTAATACAAAATGGAGGTGTCCCAGTAAAGAGGATATCGACTGAACCAATACTATGGAACTGATACACAGTACTGCAATATTCCCGGATCGGCACCAGTATTCGATACCTGTCCTGGTGTCTGTGCATCTGTAGTATTAACTTGTAGTGATTTTTCAGGCATAACCTGCAGGACGACGTGAGGCAGGACCTGTACAACGCGGTGAACGACTGGATCGCAGCCATCGGCAAAACGCGCAGATTCATGGGGGGAGACCAGCCCAACCTCGCAGACCTGGTGAGACCCTCAGAACCGAACCCTTTGAGAACCATGAGTTTTTATTTAATTATTTCTCGACAAAACTAGAGAAGAGAAACGACCTGAAGCTGCAGAAAAGTCTGTCTCAGTCTTTAGTCTTTTGCTTTTGATTCATATTTTATAGAATAACACAGACTTTTCCACAGCCTCAGGTCGTTTCTCTTCACTAGTTTTGTGGAGTTTGTCGCCATCAGCTGAGCAGAAATGACGTCCTATAATTACCACAGAAATAATAATGAATCATTTTAGAAATAAAGTCACACAAATGAAACTGTCACAGCACAAACCAAATACAAATGTTTTCTATCATTTTCTTCCTGTTTTGAGGCTGTTTCACATTCTGAGGTTCTGGACGACGTCATCGACCAAAATAAAACTGCAAATATCTGAAGAACCAGAATCACACAAACGAAACTTTTTGCAGCACAAACGAGTGACTCCATTTTGGGCGTTTTGGAGCATTTTTCTTCTTCCTGTGGGTCTGACCCCAGTTTGAGCTGTAAAAGAATCATTGATTTCTCCAAAACTAAAGAAGCACAAACGAAACTTTTTGCAGCACAAACGACTGACACAGTTTTTGTGCAGGTTTGAGTTCGATGGGGCGACTTCACGCAGGTTTACTGTCCCCGTCTTTTCTCTCCTCAGTCGGTGTTCGGCGTCCTGCGTGTGATGGAGGGGCTGCAGGCGTTCGACGACATGATGAACAACACCAAAGTCAAACACTGGTACAGACGAATGCAGAGGGCCACGCAGAACCACGAGGGGAGGCAGTGAACACGGCCAAAGACTCGCCCGTCCCCGCACTCGCCCGACGCCGAAACTCCAGCCTGATAACGATAAAAAACGAAAGTGACGCAAAACTCCCAGGATACGGTTTTGAAATAACGGTAAAAAATCGCAGAAAACGACTTGAATTCTGTTCGTTTAACGCTTTTTCCTCCACGGACGTGTTATCGCTTTGTCTGGAATGTTCCACAGTTTGACAGAAAAAAAACTTTCCGTCTCCATGGAAACCGATCCAGGCAAACTCACAGGTCGGATCTGTGGAGAGGCGACTCCGCTCACGGTCAGGACGTCTGTTTTTCTTGGCGTTTCTGAGCAATAAACCCACCTGTGATTGAAGAAATGTAAAGTCGAGCTGTTTAAAGTCGCACTGCGGGACATTCCCGAGGCAGAGCGATGACGTATCCATGGAAACGAGCAGGTGACGGGCTCCCCCACAACCGTAAAGGAACATAACGCACCTTTAATTTAATGTTGAGTAGTTTTGACTTGTCAGAAAATATTGTTTCTCATTTCTATTTTTTTTTTTTTTACAAATATACAAATATCGGGTGAGAAGATTTTCAGATCTTATTTCCAGATCATCAAACCTGCCAGAAATGTCACTAAAGACGGGGATATTATGCAAAATCGACTTCGAAATCAACGTCCACGCACGTTTCGGTCATTTACTACGACAATTGACGCGACGTTTCACTGTAAATAGACCTTTTTTTTTTTTGTGTAAATATTGGGTGAGAAGATTTGTCAGATCTGCCAGAAATGTATGGAATCAATTTTGTGTCAAAATGTTCAAAGAAAACTTTTCAAACATCAAGCAAAAAACTACCAGAAAAAGAAAAGTTAAATCAAATAAAAAAAATTAAAATGCAATCAAATTATGTGTGTAATCGTGAAAAAAGAGGTGTCTGTCTTTGCCTCTTTCTCAGTTTTGTTTGATCCCCCCTTTTTTTTGGTTGCGATTCTTCCCGTTTTCTCGTTTGCGCTCCCGGACTTTTCGCTTGCAGTTTTGACAGAAATTTGTCGGGTGGGCGGGATTTCCGTGGGCGCCTTCCCATTGGCTAATCGCTGTTTGACGGACAGCTGAATTCGGCGCCTGCCCCGGAAGCTGTAGTTTTCGCGGGCTGGAGAATCACGACCGAACGATACTGAAGAGAGTCGGTGGCAGAGCTTTTCCGTGTTATTCTCCAACAGGAAACTCCACAGCAGCTTCCGGGGCAGCTGTCCGTCAAACATCGATTAGCCAATGGGAAGGCGCCCACGGAAATCCCGCCCACCCGTCAAATTTGTGTCAAAACAAACAAGAAAACTGGAATCGCAATCAAAAAAAGGGGGATCAAACAAAACTGAGAAAGAGGCAAAGACGGATACCTCTTTTTTCACGATTACACACATAATTTGATTGCATTTTTATTTATTTGATTTGATTTAACTTTTTTTTTTGTTTTTTTTTTCCTTGATGTTTGAAAAGTTTTCTTTGAACATTTTGACACAAGATTGATTCCAAACAAATGTCACTAAAGACGGGGTTTTACGCAAAATAGACTTTGAAATATCGACATCCACGCACGTTTCGGTCATTTACCACGACAACTGACGCCGTAAATACACAAAAAACGTGACGCAAAACTGTACGCGACAACTTGGACGAGGCTGATGCGACGTGTAAGTGTAAACGTAAACATGGTGATCGTAGCTTCTTGGGGAATTTTTTTTTTTTTTTTCAAAACTGACGCTGTCCGGTTGCAGTTTCCTCAGTTAAAAGTGTTAAAATTTCATAATAATTCAGCACATTCCTGTCGTACCTCTGACCTCCATGAAACCAAATCAATTTTGTTCATAAATCCTGAGTTATTCTGCATGTTTTTTGTGCTTAAAGTGTTAAAATGTCATGTGGTGCGACCGTGCATCATGTGGTGCCACTAATAACAGCAGGAATTCTGTGGCTGGAGTTTAATAACAGACAAAGTCGACTTGGGTGAATGGTTCTTTAGGCGTTTTTCTTCATTTTTCTTCATTTCTCTTCATTTTCCAGGGCAGTAGTTTGTTCATTAAACTCAAACAGGCGACTGTCGTATTGGAGCAAAAGAAAATATCAATATGCATTAAAAATCTAAAGAAACACAACAGTTTGTTTCTGTACACTTCATATTAGTCAGAACTAAACCAGGGCTAAACCAGGGCTAAACCAGGACGAAACTAGGACGAAACTAGAACTAAACCAGATCCAAACCAGAGCTACAACTGTACTAAACTAGACGTAAACCAGGATTAAACTAGACATAAACCAGGATTAAACTAGGACTAAACCAGACCTAAACCAGGTCCAAACCAGGGCTACATCTGTACTAAACCAGGATTAAACTAGACATAAACCAGGATTAAACCAGGACTAAACTAGGACTAAACCAGATTTTAACCAGGACTAACTCAGGACTAACCCAGGTCAAACCCAGATCCAAACCAGGGCTACATCTGTACTAAACCAGGACTAAGCCAGACCTAAACCAGAACTAAATCAGAACTAAACTAGGTTTAAACCAGAGCTACATCTGTACTAAACCAGGACTAAACCAAGACTAAACCATGACTTAGATTAAAATCCCAACCATGTTTTAGAAAATAAAACTATTTTAAGGTTATTCTCGGTCGCACCACAAGATATTTTACACTAAAAATGCTTCATATAAATGTTAAACACAGATTTATGCTCCTGAAACTGGAAATATTTGAAGAAGTTCAATAGAAACTCATTTTTTTAATATTTTAAAATGTTCCAGTTGAAAATCCTTACACGTCATTGACCCATAAATAAACAAAGTAAATCAGCCTAAAATTACAAAATAATACAACATTAATATCCTGAATTCAAGTCATTTTAATTAAAGACGCACTACGGAACTTGCCTGTTTCCAAGGAGACCACTGTAATAACCCGCTGACACAGACAAACCACGTTACAGGTCGGATCTGTGGAGTCGCTCATTGTAAAACTGCATTTTCCGCAGGTACGTTTGCGCCATAAAAACACCTGTTATTGAAAATGCGAGTTTAATGCCGCACTGTGGAGCATTTCCGGCATAACATCTCCACGGAGACGATAAAGCGCCGTAATCTCCACGAGAAAAAGGCGCGTTCAAGTTTTTACAAATCCAGCTCATTACTGCCCCTCTGAAAATCTGAAATACAATCTTCTTTTTTTTAATGAAATGTCTGACAAAACGGAAAAACAAAATAATGAAGTAATAAAAAAGTTTGTGTAATAACGATTAAAGTGAATCTGTAAATGAACTGTAAATGTTTCTGCAAAATGCCTTTGTGCAGAAGAAGAAGTGAACGGATTAAAACGATGTTCAAACAAAATGAGTCTTGAGTAAAGACGTCATCCTGTCACCAGGGCTAAACCAGGACTAAACCAGGACTAAACCAGGACTAAACAAGGACTAAACCAGAACTAAACCGGGACTAAACCAGGACTAAACAAGGACTAAACAAGGACTAAACCAGAACTAAACCAGGACTAAACCAGGACTAAACCAGGACTAAACCGGGACTAAACCGGGACTAAACCAGGACTAAACCAGGACTAAACCAGGACTAAACAAGGACTAAACCAGGACTAAACCGGGACTAAACCAGGACTAAACCAGGACTAAACCAGGACTAAACAAGGACTAAACCAGGACTAAACCAGGACTAAACCAGGACTAAACCAGGACTAAACCAGGACTAAACCAGGACTAAACCAGGACTAAACCAGGACTAAACCGGGACTAAACCAGGACTAAACCAGGACTAAACAAGGACTAAACCAGAACTAAACCGGGACTAAACCAGGACTAAACCAGGACTAAACAAGGACTAAACAAGGACTAAACAAGGACTAAACAAGGACTAAACAAGGACTAAACCAGAACTAAACCAGGACTAAACCAGGACTAAACCAGGACTAAACCAGGACTAAACAAGGACTAAACCAGAACTAAACCGGGACTAAACAAGGAATAAACAAGGACTAAACTAGATCCAAACCCAGAGCTACATCTGTACTAAACCAGGACTAAACTAGACCTAAACCAGGACTAAAACAGGACTAAAGCAGGGTTAAACCGGGGCTAAACCAGGACTAAACCAGGACTGAACCAGGACTAAACCGGGACTAAATCAGGACTAAACCAGGACTAAACAAGGAATAAACAAGGACTAAACTAGATCCAAACCCAGAGCTACATCTGAACTAAACCAGGACTAAACCAGGACTAAAACAGGACTAAACAAGGACTAAACCAAGACTAAACCTAGACTAAACCCGGACTAAATCAGGATTAAACCAGGACTAAACCAGGATTAAACCAGGACTAAACCAGACCTAAACAAGGACTAAAACAGGACTAAACCAGGATTAAACCAGGTCCAAACCAGAGCTACGTAGATACTAAACCAGGACTAAACCAGATCTAAACCAGGACTAATCAGTGCAGTGACATTTCGTTTGAGCGGTGGATCAGAAAAGTTACACACTGCAGCTTTAACTGGCACACAGGTTAAATCCAGCGGTGAATAAAGTCGGGCCAGAGTCTCGTACAAACATGTTTATTGGGATGTTTCTGTACTGGAGGTTACACGGACACAGCGGTGACGTGGTTATGAACACAGAACATTCGTGTGCGATCACATTTGTATATTTACCACATTTGGACAAAAGCAGCGTCGACACGAGAGCCACAGACTTTTCCCGGTTCAGGACCTCGGGCCGAGTGGAAGCGCAAAGATCCAACAGTCTGTTCAGGTTTTACTCGTTCAGTAAAGTGACATTTCGGTACAGCGACGGATCCCGAGCACAAGGGGGCGCCACAGGTCCAGACATGACTGGAAGAACGTCTGGGGTTAAACCAGGACTAAACTGGGGTTAAGCCAGGACTAAACCAGGACTAAAACAGGCCTAAACTAGGACTAAACCAGGACTAAACCAGGACTAAACTGGGGTTAAACCAGGGTTAAACCAGGACTAAACTGGGGTTAAACCAGGGTTAAACCAGGACTAAACAAGAACTAAACCAGGACTAAACCAGGTCTAAACCAGGACTAAACAAGGACTAAACCAGGACTAAACTGGGGTTAAACCAGGGTTAAACCAGGACTAAACCAGGACTAAACCAGGACTAAACTGGGGTTAAACCAGGGTTAAACCAGGACTAAACAAGAACTAAACCAGGACTAAACCAGGACTAAACCAGGACTAAACCAGGACTAAACTGGGGTTAAACCAGGACTAAACCAGGACTAAACCAGACCTAAACCAGGACTAAACCAGGGTTAAACCGGGACTAAACCAGATCTAAAACAGGGCTAAAGCAGGGATAAACCGGAACTAAACCAGGGCTAAACCAGGGCTAAACTAGGACTAAACCAGACCTAAACCAGGACTAAACCGGGACTAAACCAGGACTAAACCAGGGCTAAACTAGGACTAAACCAGGACTGAACTATACCTACCCGAGGGCTAAACAAAGACTAAACTCAACCTGAACCAGGATTAAACCAGGCCTGAACTAGAGCTAAACCAGACCTAAACCAGGATTAAACCAGGACCAAACCAATTCCAAACCAGTGCTACATCTGTACTAAACCAGAACTAAACCAGAACTAAACCAGAACTAAACCAGGACTTGTGATACAAGAATGATCCAGGCAATACAACGCCAAAGCTACAATAAATAAATAAATAAACAAATAAATCTATTCACTCTTGGTTCTGGTTTGAGGTCAGTTTAGTCCTGCATGCAGATTTGGTTTGGTCCCGTTGTAGTCCTGGTTTAGTTCTGGTCTAGTCCAGGTTTGTGCCAGTTTTGGACTCGAGCTCGAACTGGCTGAACATTATTTTTAGCTTTAGGATAGTTCTTGACTTTCACCACAAGAGGGCAGCACATTTTAGTAGATTCTATACCACTGTGAGACATAAAGGGAAGAGTGGCTTTAAAAAAACAAGGAAAAAGTTCAGTTTGTAGAGCGTCCACTGAGCAGAAGGTTGCAGGTTCGAATCCCGCTCTCAACATAAAAAAAATAAAGTTAGATTCTATAACACATTCCAAAATTACAGTGTATATAATGTCAGATGGAAACAGGGGCCTCCGTTACTCAATGGAAGATTCACTGTTGTTGAAAGAAATAACGTCTAAAATGGAAAAAAAAACACAACTCACAGTAAAAAAAAAAAGCTTTAAGATGCTTTAAAACGTGAGCAAACGTACCGATTGGATTTAAAGTTCACATTCTCGGGAACTCGTGATCAGTGAGAGCGTTTGTGGTTTAGGAGTTTGATTTTCAACAAAAAAAAGAGAGAAGGAGAAACTAACTGAAAAACTGTCGCCCAATGCTAATGCTAACGGTAACGCTAATGCTAACTAGCTCGTGAAACTGTCAGCCAATGCTAACGCTAATGCTAATGCTAACACTAACGCGAGAGACTTGTTTAAAAGCGAAAATCAGGTCGATTAAAACAACAAAACAAAGCTCGAGTTAAAGTCTAACAAGCCTCAGACACAGCAGTTTTCGACAGGGATTCTTTTAACCCTTTTTCTCACAATGGTACAGAATTTTACAGAATTTTTTTATTTTTTATTTTTCAAATTCACAAAAACAAACATTTTCTTTGACCTATTACAGACCTTTGCTTTGTATATTTTTGAACATTCTACCAAAATAACTAAACAAGTAAAGTGAATAACCCTTTTCGACAAACACATTTCTAATATTTCTCGTTATATACCTGTAAACAATATTAATTTATAACAAAATAGAGAAAGAGTTCTTTGCTAATTCCTAATCCATGGAAGACAAAGTGACACACGATTTTCTCTTTGGGTTAAACTAAACTACATTTCATTTATTGCACATTAATAATTGTTATATATATATATATATGTTTTTTTTTGTTATTTTTTATCACAGAATATTATTTGCTAGTTGAAAATACATACACTTTTCTCTGGCTATATGGCTGTTATAATAGGGCGGAGTGGGTGACGTCTCTACACATTCGCTATGGCTTCTTCTATTCGAGCTAACGCGGTGAGGTTAATGTTCGCTTCAGTTCAGCGAGTGCACGAGGTTCACGGGCCGCACATGCGTTTAGTGACACGAGGGAGGCGCTACAGGCCAAACGCCGCTCGAGTACGCTTCAAAAAACGTACGAAACCACTCAGACGAGACGTAAAGACGGGGGGATGTTTCTAGGAATGGCCGAGAAGTGGAAGAGTCGACGTTTAAAAGGTGCTAAACCAGAGCTATGTGTGAACTAAATCAGATCAAAACCAGACCTAAACCAGGGCTAAACGAGATCTAAACCAGGATTAAACCAGGGCTAAACGAGATCTAAACCAGGATTAAACCAGGGCTAAACCAGAACTAAACCAGATCTAAACCAGGCCTAAATCAGGGCTAAACCAGGCCTAAACCAGACCTAAACCAGGGCTAAACCAGGGCTAAACCAGGCCTAAACCAGGGCTAAACCAGGGCTAAACCAGGGCTAAACCAGGTCTAAATCAGGACTAAATCAGGGCTAAACCAGGGCTAAACCAGACCTAAACCAGGGCTAAACCAGGGCTAAACCAGACCTAAACCAGACCTAAACCAGGGCTAAACCAGGCCTAAACCAGGGCTAAACCAGGTCTAAATCAGGACTAAACCAGACCTAAATCAGGGCTAAACCAGGGCTAAACCAGGGCTAAACCAGACCTAAATCAGGGCTAAATCAGGGCTAAACCAGGCCTAAACCAGACCTAAACCAGGGCTAAACCAGGCCTAAATCAGGACTAAACCAGACCTAAATCAGGGCTAAACCAGACCTAAATCAGGGCTAAACCAGACCTAAATCAGGGCTAAACCAGGCCTAAATCAGGGCTAAACCAGGCCTAAACCAGACCTAAACCAGACCTAAACCAGGGCTAAACCAGGCCTAAATCAGGGCTAATCCAGATCTAAATCAGGACTAAACCAGGCCTAAACTTGGAAAGTTTCTCCATATGGCATTAAACCTATAATAAATCTATCTAGCTTTTTTTGTGTGTGTTTGTTTTTTACTTTTCTAAATTTTAATTTTTTATTTATCCATTTTTACTTTTTTTTATTTTATTTTCAATTTTATTTTTGACGGGGTTATCTGTTGGGTACACATACTTTGTAATCTGTTATTGAAATGTATAAATAAAATGGAAAAAAATATATATTTAAAAACTATCTAGCTTTTATTACGCTGCATTGTGTGTTTTTATTGCACACAAAAAAGAAAAAATACACTTTTTCATTAATAATAATAATAATAATAATAATAATAATAATAATAATAATAGTAATGCATTTAAAATATAAATAATAAATTAAATAAAGCAAAATAAATTAAAATTAAATAAAAAATAAAGATAAGTTAAACGCCATATGGTCGTCAAAGCAACACAGTGACGTTCCCTCCACCGGAAAAGTTACACAATAGATCTTTTTTTTAAACTTTTTGATAAACGTTGCTGCTGTTCCACTTCTCAAAACCGGTCGAAAAGAAAACGGTGAAAACAGTCCTCGCGCTGCAAAAAAGAAGCGGCTCGTCAGACTCTGAATCTCGAGTAGTTTTGACTCTGGATTTCACATTTGGGAATCAGAATGTTCGAAGTGTAACAGCGTAAAAAAGTCACAGTTTATCTGAGTAAAACGTACGGTTCACCTCCGGGCGCTTTGTCCCACCCTGAAAATATATTGTGCGTTAATCCATTTTGAAAACAAGAAAAAAACTATAAGAATTTACAGACAAAATAAGACTCGATAATGTTGCTTCCTCCTCGAAAACAGACCTGGAGTTTGGTTTTATTTCGTTCACACACGTTTGAGTGACACTTTATTATCCGTCTGTTTACGTCTCCAGAGCTCAAAACGCTCTGTTCCACCTCGTGATGTCATGAAGTGGTGGTTTTCAAGTGAACCGCTCCTTTTAGCTTTTGTTTAATGGAGATTTCCAGGTCTGAAATGATCCAAATGAGTCTCTTGCCATGTTTTTTTGCCACTTATTTAGATTTTATTACCATTTATATATGTTTTTACTCTTTGTTATTATATTATATTGTGATGTTGGAGCTCCCGTGTCCAAATAATTTCCCTTGTGGATCAATAAAGTTTAAGTCTAACAAACTTGGAGCACTTCCTGTATTCCTGTGAACAGAGCTGTCGGTTTGAGAGAAGAACTTAGTCTAAATCTGCAGCGTTTGTGCGTTAAACGTGTGCGAACGAAACAAAAACAAACAACACAACTCCAGGTCTGTTTGTGACGAGGAAACATTACAAACATAAATCCGAAAATATCGGCTCTTTAAATGAGTCAAAACTACTCAGGATTTTCACGGCGCACTGGGGATGGGTCCTTAAAGCTGAACTCCGGCACATTTGAGGCTAAAGTCCGTTTCTAGAGGTGGTGGAATTCTGTCAGAAGCCAAAAAACGGCACAGATCAGTGTTTCCTCGGTGGAGATCTCACTGTGTGTGAGTCTGTCAAGGCAACAAACTAGTGTAGTGATGGGGGCAAGTTCTGAACTAGTGTAGTGATGGGGGCAAGTTCTGAACTAGTGTAGTGATGGGGGCAAGTTCTTTACTAGTGTAGTGATGGGGCAAGTTCTGAACTAGTGTAGTGATGGGGGCAAGTTCTGAACTAGTGTAGTGATGGGGGCAAGTTCTGAACTAGTGTAGTGATGGGGGCAAGTTCTGAACTAGTGTAGTGATGGGGGCAAGTTCTTTACTAGTGTAGTGATGGGGCAAGTTCTGAACTAGTGTAGTGATGGGGGCAAGTTCTGAACTAGTGTAGTGATGGGGGCAAGTTCTGAACTAGTGTAGTGATGGGGGCAAGTTCTTTACTAGTGTAGTGATGGGGCAAGTTCTGAACTAGTGTAGTGATGGGGGCAAGTTCTGAACTAGTGTAGTGATGGGGCAAGTTCTGAACTAGTGTAGTGATGGGGCAAGTTCTGAACTAGTGTAGTGATGGGGGCAAGTTCTTTACTAGTGTAGTGATGGGGCAAGTTCTGAACTAGTGTAGTGATGGGGGCAAGTTCTGAACTAGTGTAGTGATGGGGGCAAGTTCTGAACTAGTGTAGTGATGGGGCAAGTTCTGAACTAGTGTAGTGATGGGGGCAAGTTCTGAACTAGTGTAGTGATGGGGGCAAGTTCTTTACTAGTGTAGTGATGGGGGCAAGTTCTGAACTAGTGTAGTGATGGGGGCAAGTTCTGAACTAGTGTAGTGATGGGGGCAAGTTCTGAACTAGTGTAGAGATGGGGCAAGTTCAGAACTTGCCCCCATCACTACACTAGTTTGTTGCCGTTTTTTGCCTTCTGACAGAATTCCACCTCCTCTAGCAACGAACTTTAGCTTCAAACGTGCCCGAGTTCCACTTTAAGATGCTCTTACTTTGTCTAAAATGTTCCACAGTATCTCGTTAAATGTCTCTATCACCGTAGAAACAAGCAGGCGACGCCACCAGGCCAAGTTACAGGTCAGATCTGAGGAGAGGCGACCCCGCTCGCAATAGAAACGCTTGGTTTTTCTGTATTTTTGAGCAGTAAAACAGCTGCGTTTTGATAAATCCGTGGTAGAAAAGTTTAACGCTGAACTGCGGAACATTCTAGGCCTAAAGGGAAGCAAAGGAGCGGCGGACCCTCCCCCGGAAAAGCTCCGCAGTGCGTCTTTACCCTTTCTGCAGCGCGAAACAGAAGACGTTTGTTTTGGTCCGAGGCAGTGCGCGTCCGTCACAGTGATGCATAGAAAAGCTCACGTCTCTGAACTACGGTCGTTTAATGAACTCAAAGGAAGCGAAGGCCACGAAAGCGAGACGCCTGGACCCCGGGGAGACACCTGCACCCCGGGGAGACACCTGCACCCCGGGGAGACACCTGCACCCCGGGGAGACACCTGCACCCCGGGGAGACACGACTTCCGTCCGATTCCGACCTTTTCCCGACGCCGGAATAGAGCCGCGCGTCCGCCCTGATCGTCCTGAACAGCTCCTCCATTAAAGGTCCCGTACTGCGCCGATTTGGGCTGATTGAACGAGTTTAAAAACGCAGAGGAGCAGGTCTGTGATTACCACCTGATGATGTCACGAGATGGAACGGAGCGTTTTCAAGTCTGGAGGGGGAAATGCATCAAGTCGACTTTAATAAATCTAAATATTTTTTGTCATAATCTCAAGAGGAAGTGCGTTTACATATTAGTAGATTTGAGTGATTTTTGTTATTGTCATGCTGCAATTTTTGACGTTATGACTTTTTTTTTTCATTTTAATTTCCTTTTGGCGTCATTTTCAATATTTTTTTTCAACAGAATTAATCTTTTAAAGCCGCTGTACCAGATTTTTCCTGTTTTTACTGTCTTAAAAAATGAGTTTTAATTATATTTCACATCATGGAGGCAACAGAAGCGGTAATACTAACAACAACCGGCATGCCAACAGCGCATCAGTGTTACTTCCTGGTTCGCGGACAATAAAAACACTTATTGTTATTATATTATTATTATTTGCTGGGGCAAACCAACATTTTTTGGTCTACATGGGGGAAAAAATGGGTACAGCCTCTTTAAGCGTTTTATTATGGTTTATTTATGGTCAAATAAAATAAATAAATATTTAAAAAATAATAATAAATAATAAAAATAATATACAATGAAATTAAAATAAAATAAATAAAAACATTCATAGTGGGTACAGCCTCTTTAAGCATTTTATTATGGTTTATATATGGTCAAATAAAATAAATAAATAATATAAAAAATAAATATAAATAAATAAAAAATAAAATAATAAAATAAAATAATATACAGTTAAATTAAAATAATATACAATTAAATTAAAATAATATACAATTAAATTAAAATAAAATAAAGAAAATAAAAATAAAAGCATTCATAGTCTATAGAGGTAGAAATATGACATCGTGACTCTTTAAGTTTTGAGCTTGACCTGAACGTAACTTTTAACTTTAGAACAGAAATGAAACAAAACACGACTTCAGTATGTTTTTGTTTTTAAAGGGACAGCGTTCGGTCACAGCAGGGCGTTCAAAACGGATATTTAGCATAATATAGGGATGTAACGACACCCAAATACACTTTTTTCACGATTCACATCTCACGTTAAGATATTTATTGCAATATTTTGTAGTTCTGAGGCTAACGAAATTGTGAATATGCCAGTTTTTCCTTTAAAAATGGCTTTGGATCCGTCATAAACCAAAGAGTTAAGGTTTAAAAGTGCTTAAAAAGTGATTTCATTGTTTATATGAAACAAACTGAAGCAAAGGATCATGGTCCATGTAGTTCCGTCTGTTTCTTTTAGCTGTCGCCGCACCGTGACAATGAATTTAAAGTGCGTATGACGACTTTTGACTTAATTTGACGGGATAATGCGTGTTGTGAAAGTAAATTATAGTTTTCCACGAATCAAGAAGCAATTAGTGAGGAAAAGTCGAAAAATATGATGAAAACTACAGGAAATAGTTCTGTTTTAGCGACTCCCACTGAGAGACATGATTATATATTATATTATTATATTATTACTGTTGTTATTAGTATGTATTTGTGCAGCACTTTGGAAACTGTTTATGAAGTGGATTAGACTGAGAATTCTGTGCAAAAGTTTGAAACACAAATGAAACACATTTTTTCCTGATACTTTTAAACATTATTTCAATAAAATAAAGGCGTTTTCTTATTTTTTGGGGGGGTCAAATATTCATTTCTGTGACATTAGAGGACTTTTTCTTGGTGACAATTGTGGAATTCCCCAGATTTCCAACCAAAGTCAAATTTTAAACCTAAAAAACGGACCAAATTGGGGGAAGAAAAGTGCGGAGCCTTGAGGTTATTGTTACATCCCTGGCGTAATACGGGACCTTTAGCCTTTCCCCCTCCCTCTCCCCGTTCCCGGCGCGGAGTCGTCGTCGTCGGCGCGTTTTATCCGTGCAGCGCGCAGAAGTCGAAGTCCTTGAAGGCCTCCTGCTGCCCCGGGGTGAGCGCCGTGGGGGACGAGGGCGGCGACAGCTCGGGCCGCAGCGCCGTGAAGTCGCTGTCGAAGTTGCTCACGTCCAGCGACGCCTTGATCAGCGGGAGGAAGGGCGGAGGCAGCTTCTTCAGCAGCAGCGCGTCCCAGTCTACGCTCTGGAACACACGCATTCACTCTGGTCTTCAACATTCACAGAGAAGTAACATTTACAAATACATTTCCTCATTGTGCTGCTCAAGCCCATCTTCAACATTACAACTCAAACTTAATATTCTACCTTGTTCTTATTATTCAAATCTTTTTACTCTTTATTCCAGTCGCGTCGACCCTTGAAGGAAATGTCACAGAGGCGGTTCGTGAATATAAATACCTCGAGTCTGGACTGACTCCCTCACCTTTAAACCACACATAGAAAAACGTGTAAAGCACATGTGTCAAACATGCGGCCCGGGGGCCAGATCCGGCCCTCCAAGACCTTTACTCTGGCCCTCGGCTGATTTTTCTATTAAAATACTTAAAATTTTCAGATTTTTCTGTTAATTTTCTGCACCGTTTAGCACAGCAGCGTCTCCGGCGTTTCTGTACGTCGCGACTCCCACCAGAGCAGCACAAATGAAGACTTTCCTCTTTCCAAACGCTCTTAAAGGACGATCGTTTTGACTGTCGACCGTGACCCTCATCAGCAAAATGTCAAAAAATGAGAAAAGCAGATGCTGAGTTCAGGATTTCCCAAGAAAAATAGTCTAATTCTTATTTGTTGACAGAGGTGAATGGGAAATCTGTGCTCAGTGTGTTTGGAACAAGTGGCGTTGCTCGAGGAATATAATCTTAAACACCACTACGAGACACGGAGAAAAATACAATAACTTGAAGAGAGAACTGAGTTTTCTGATCCGGCCCTTTTGGGATCAGAGTAGGCTGCATACGGCCCCCGGACCAAAATGAGTTTGACACCCCTGATTTAAAGAAACTGAGACTTAAACTTGGGCTTTTCTTCCGTAACAAACTGTGCTTTTCTCTTGCAGTAGAGAAGCGTCTTGTCTCTGCAGCCTTTTTATCTGTGCTGGATTATGGAGACGTTCTGTATACGACGCTGCTTCTTCATGTCTTCAAACGCTTCCCTGAGGTTTATTACAGCTGTAGATCTGTGACACTGGGACCTTCTCTGGCCACTAGAGGCAGGACACTGGTCACTTTTATTTCCAAAGCTGTACTTGTACTTGGACGGTGCCTCTTTACATTTGTGCTTTGATCACGAGCACAAATGTCGCCTCTTCCTCCTGTTGCTTCTGTTCCTTTTACCCGCTCAGGGCCGGGGAAGAAAACCTTTGTCCTCTGCACCTTTTACCTGGAACTTGTTGCAGAAAGACTGGAAATTGTCTGAACTATTGTCCTTAAATGTTTTTAAGCCAAACTGCGCCTCACAGACTCTGCCTCTATAACACAGGTGTCAAACATGCGGCCCTGGGGCCAGATCTGGCCCTCCAAGACCTTTAATCTGGCCCTCGGCTGATTTTCTATTAAAATATTTAAAAAATTCAGATTTTCTGGTAATTTTCTGCGCAGCTTAGCATAGCAGCGTCTCCAGTGCTTCTGTGTGTGGCGCCTCCACCAGACAAATGAAGACCTGCCTCTTTCCAAACGCTCTTAAAGGACAATCGTTTTGACTGTTGACCGTGACCCTCATCAGCAAAATGTCAAAAATAAGAAAAGTGGAGCTGAGTGGAGGATTTTCCAAGAAAAATGGACTAATTCTTATTCGTTCACGGAGGTGAATGGGAAACCTGTGCTTGGTGTGTTTGCAACAAGTGGCGGCGCTCAAGGAATATGATCTTAAACACCACTACGAGACACTGCGAAAAATACAATAACTTGAACGGAGAATTGAGAAGACAGAAGATAAACGAATTATTGCTGAGACTGAAGAAACAGCCGTCTGTTTTCACCCAGGGGCCAAGAGGCTACTGATGCTGCTGTGAAAACAACCTAACCTAGCATAATATTATAATATTTTGTAAAATAAAAAAAAATTCTGTAATAGATTTGCGTTTCTCTGCGCAAATATTTGGACTTATTGCTATTTTTGAGGTATATTTGCCATGAGTTTTCTGATCCGGCCCCTTTGGAATCAAAGTTGGTTGTATACGGCCCCCGGACCAAAATGAGTTTGACGCCCCTGATCTATAATGTGCAGCTGTTTTTCAGAACCTGTGCCGTTTTAATGCTGTTTATTTATAGGCACTTGTTTGGAAACGTGCCTCTTGGCCTGAACTCCCTCGAAAAAGAGGTTTTTAATCTCAATGGGACTTTCCTGGTTAAATAAAGGTTAAATAAATAATAATAATTAACAGTGTATATGTTAATTATTTCATATTTTAACGTTTTTTTTAAACTGTGTTCGAGAACTAATCCACTTGAACCGATCGTCGAGCTCATTCTAGACTTTAACTCCTAAAATAGACACGTCTTTGGTTCTGACTTTACTTCATTCAAACGCTTTTGTCATTTAAATAAAGATCGTTTTCCTACAGGAAGATTATTCATTATTCACAGCACGATACACAGAATTTCCATCATTTTAAACTTAACTATGTCTGCGAATTTCAATATATTAGTAAAGTTCATTGTTTGAATCGCAGAATCTTTATTAATGATTCGTACGAGCCTTTTTTGTCATTTAATGATCGGATCTAAACATGTTTCGCACGTGTTTCCGCAGATTTCAGAGGAAGCACAAGTGATGAATATAATAAATGCAAACTTTTCCTGTCTAATGAATGTTTTGTTTTATAAAGTTTGCCAATAGTTTTTGAGATTTTACTCTCGACATGACGAATATGCGGCTTCCAACAAATCTGATGGTCGATAATCACTCCCGAAAATCTCGTCTCATAAACTCAGTCCCATTTCAGTTCAGTTTTAGGTCACAGTTTCCCTCACTGGATCCAAAAAACATACATTTAGTCTTCTTCTCATTCGAGGAAAACTTATTCAGGTCAAAGTATTTTTATGTGCAATAAAGCCTCCATAAAGAAGAAGACTTTAATACATTTTTTGGTTGATATGTTACACGGTACGGCTTTAATGAAGGCAAAAACCGTATGGACTTTCCAAACACAGAGCACCACCTCATGACATCACAATGGCTGATCAGGAAACGACAGTAAAGTCTCCAAAGTGAAGCAGAATCTGGGCTTTTAACTCTTACCTCAAAGAACTTCTCTCCCTTGATCTCGTTGGCGTCTCTTTCCCCAGAGCCGAGTCTCTTTAAAGGGTTTCTCTTCAGCAGCTGCAAAACACGACAACGTTTAAAGACGCTTTGTGTAAAACTGCGTTCAGACACGACGTCAAAAAACGCCGCTGGACGCCTCGAGAGCGACGCCTCGAGAGCGACGCCTCGAGAGCGACGCCTCGAGAGCGGCGCCTCGAGAGCGACGCCTCGAGAGCGACGCCGAAGTCGACGCTCGGAGCGGACGCCTCGAGCGACGCTCAGTGCGGACGCCGAGAGCGACGCCTCGAGTGCGACGCCTCGAGAGCGACGCCTCGAGAGCGACGCCTCGAGTGCGACGCCTCGAGAGCGACGCCTCGAGTGCGACGCCTCGAGAGCGACGCCTCGACAGCGACGCCTCGAGAGCGACGCCTCGAGAGCGACGCCTCGAGTGCGACGCCTCGAGAGCGACGCCTCGAGTGCGACGCCTCGAGAGCGACGCCTCGACAGCGACGCCTCGAGAGCGACGCCTCGAGAGCGACGCCTCGAGAGCGACGCCTCGAGAGCGACGCCTCGAGAGCGACGCCTCGACAGTGACGCCTTTGGATTTGAGTTCAGACGCCCCAGAAATCCACCGTCTGTCACCGGACACTGGACGAACGGAAGAAAAATACCTGTACCCATCAAACACAAACCTGCACAAAAACTCTGTCAATCGTTTGTGCTGCAAAAAGTTTCGTTTGTGCTTCTTTAGTTTTGGAGAAATTAACGATTCTTTTACAGGTCAAACTGGGGTCAGACCCACAGGAAGAAGAAAAATGCTTGAAAACGCCCAAAATGGAGTCAGTCGTTTGTGCTGCAGAAAGTTTAGTTGGTGCGATTCTGGTTCTTCAGATATCCATCCATCCATCTTCTCCCGCTTAATCCGGCTGGGTCGCGGGGGCAGCGTGCTGCCCAATACTCATAGCACCTGACCCCCCCTATGAACCCCTCTGCAGGTGGTGAGCCCACAGGAGGGTGGACAACATGGTCCTTGATGTTAGTTCATAGGGGTTCTTCAGATATTCACAATTTTATTTTGGTCGATGACGTCGTCCAGAACCTCAGAATGTGAAACAGCCTCAAAACAGGAAGAAAATGATAGAAAACGTTGGTTTGTGCTGTGACAGTTTTCATTTGTGCGAGTTTCTCTCTTTTATGGTTAGAAAGTTCTGTGCGGTTATAGAACATAGAACATATTCCTTAGAATCGTGTACGATGTCGTAGGACTTCACGTGTTAAAGTGCCTATGACAGGTTGGACCTCTCATCATCCCAAAACACTGTTAAGATTATTATATTTATTTTAAAAATACAACTTCTTACTCGGTTTGGCAATTTTGAGGTTTCAAAGTTTACTTCCTGTCAGCCATTCGTAGACTAGGCCAGACCTCCTCTAATGTGCACAGAAACTATTATTTGACAAATAAAATGAAAAGAAAACACTTGGAACTCTTTACTTCCTGCAATTTTCAATATTTTGTTTCAACTTTTCTTCACAAATCGCCTCTTGATTGGTGCAAAACGATCATTTATATTTACAGCAGGTATTTGAGAATCGCCAAACCCTCAAATCCGATATAGTGGAACATGACGGGCTTTAAATCAGCTGAAAATCGGCGTTACCTTCTGCAGCGTGGCCACGGCGGTCGGCGGGATGCAGGGCGGGTACTGGATGTCGTCGTTCACGATACTGTCGAACACTTCCTCCTCGTCCTCGCCGGGGAAAGGAGACTGAAAACACGACGGAAAACGCGGTGAGCGGAGGTGTTACGACGTTCGAAACGAAGAGGAGAGAGAGAAGCTTCACCTCGCCCACCAGCATCTCGAATATGAGCACCCCCAGCCCCCACCAGTCCACGGCCCGGGTGTAGTTGTCGTCCGTGAGAACCTCCGGGGCCAGGAACTCGGGAGTGCCGCAGAACGTGGAGGTGCGATCCCCGTGGCCCATCCCTGCGGACACCACGGAAACACACAACTTCCTGTTCAGACTCAGTGTGTTCGGATAACGGAGAGAAAAATAGAAACGCTGATGATAAAGTTGAAATAAGCAGCAGAAACACAGACTACGGAAGCCCTGAGCGGAGTTTGAGCTCTATTTTCTACGATTTTTTTCTTTTTTTTGCCGGTCAGAGCTTCCGTAGTCTCTTCCTTTTGCTACTTATTTATAATTTATCATCACCGTTTATATTTTTCCCTTTGTCATTAGAATTGAAAAAAAAGACACGTAATTTGAGCTCTATTTTCTATGATCTAATGATATTGTCTTTTTTTTTTTTTTGCAAGAAATCTTAGAAAATAGAGCCCAATCTGGGGTCAAATGAGGCATAATTATGTAAATGTACAAGTAAAAATAAAATACAATAGAAATAAGTAATAAGAATATCTCAGTTATGCACAAGAGGCTGTAGTAGTGGAAGAGGAGGAAGAGGAGAAGAAGAAGAATTATTTTCTTTTTTAAAAATACAAAGTGTTTTTATTGCGCGCTCCATTAAATATAGAATCTCCTCAAACATGTGACAATAATGTGTTTCGCTCCCAAACCCCAGAACAAACCCTGCTGCACCAAAAAAAACAAAAAAAAACAAACAATCATTGCATTATAGGGCTGGGCGATATGGACCAAAAAATATATCTCGATATATTTTGCTATATCTCGATATACGATATATATCTCGATATCTTTACAGGAAAAAATACAGCCCCCCCAAACTACTGCAAAAACAAAAAAACAAATTTTATCTGATTAATATTCATTTAGTACTGCACTGAAACACTCTGCACCCCTTTTTGGACCCTCACCCACAGTTTGAGAACCTCTTCAAGAGAACTTCCACTGACACAAAACTGCTTCAAAGTGAATAAAGTGTGTAGGATTTTTAAACCTCTATTTTCAAATTCCAAACTGGAGTTACATTCTCTTGTTTTAAAGTGGTATTTAGTCTCTGCACATTTACCAAATCAAACACACAATGTGACAAACAGATTTATTTGGCATTTGGCACAGGCTGCAGAGAGAAGCCCCGCACACTCCCGCACACCGGGATGAGTTTAATGGCAACAGCAGCGGCATTAATGAAAAATGACCGCACTCAGTATTCAGACCTCCGAGACAAGACCAAGACAAAAGCCAAAGCTCTCGCTTTGTCCAGGGGGGGTGTCTGTGAGTGGTGGGACAGTTGTGGGTCCTGCTGCGGTGGGACAGTTGTGGGTCCTGCTGTGGTGGGACAGGTGTGGGTCCTGCTGCAGGGCGCTCCTCGGTTAAGGGGGCGTGGGTGTGTTTTGAAGCGGAGTTTGTTCGTATGAGTGATATCAGCCACACGCGGGGCTCGTGTGCTGGAGTTGTGCGCGGTTGGAGGTGTCATGTGGTTGTGCTCGCTCTGGGCAGGTGCATTTAGAAATTTTAACTCGTCACGTTGCGTCTGTGCGCAGCTCCTTATTGTGGCTGCAGAAGCATCGCACAGATGTGCCTGTTTGGTTTTCCACGTTCGCACAACGAAATATTTGCTCGCAAGTGCAAGTGAAATGGGCGCACTGTAGAGCCCTGGTCCTAGTCCTGGTTTAGTCCGCGGCCGAGCCCCGGGCTCTGCGGCCGTGTTTAGTCCTGGTTTAGTCCTAAACCTGGTTTAGTCCGAGCCCAGCTCCGGGCTCCGCGGAGGAGTTCGGGGACAAAAGCAGGAGGCGGAGGCGACCGCAGCACAGAGAAGGCGAAACAAGCGAAGCGGCGAAACCAGAAGTAAACATAAGCATTATAGCGATATATCGATATGTCAGAATTCATATCGAGTTTCAAAAATATCTCGATATATTTTAAATATCGAGATATCGCCCAGCCCTATTGCATTCCATAACATTATTCACGGAATAAACTGTTACTCCTGTGAAATAAGTGCAGGATGAACATCTTTAATCACACTTAGAGCCGGTTCCTCAGTGCTGCAGCCTCTTATAGAAAATCAGATGTTTTTCTCACGTCGGATGGTGCAGAAGATCAGCAAACCACAGTCTGAAGGAGGAGTTTCCCCTTCAGTCATATTAATCTTCGAGCCACAAAGGCAATTATATTTTTTATATTTTTATGGGAATCTACAGATTGTGACGATATTCCGAATATTGTAACTGTGGCCTCAGGTTTAATATCGGCCCCTAATGCCTCAGAGAAGAAGAAGATTCTGATACGAGATCAATGTTCCGCTTTTTTATGGCCGACAAACTCGACATTTTCGGAAACCTCTGGTGCAGCTGCGTCATGGCGAGGGTCCCCGGTCACTACAGGCGAGTCACGCAATACAAATAATAAGAGATTTTCTTTGCATATTATTATTTTCTTAGATTTTTTGTTTTTATTTTCTTGTGTAAGGGAGGCTGAGGGGGCGTTACTTTGTTGTGCATTTTATGAAAACCATAAATAGTTAAAAAAAAAAGTATCCAGTGATCTCACAGTGATCAGGTGTATTAATAACAGCAGCACTGACTGAAGCACAGACCCTGGGGCAGAACCTGGGGCAGAACCTGGGGCAGAACCTGGGGCAGAACCTGGGGCAGAACCTGGGGCAGAACCTGAGGCAGAACCTGGGGCAGAACCTGGGGCAGAACCTGAGGCAGAACCTGGGGCAGAACCTGGGGCAGAACCTGGAGCAGAACCTGGGGAAGAACCTGGGGCAGAACCTGCGGCAGAACCTGGGGCAGAACCTGGGGCAGAACCTGCGGCAGAACCTGCGGCAGAACCTGGGGCAGAACCTGGGGCAGAACCTGGGGCAGAACCTGAGGCAGAACCTGGGGCAGAACCTGGGGCAGAACCTGGGGCAGAACCTGGGGCAGAACCTGGGGCAGAACCTGGGGCAGAACCTGGGGCAGAACCTGGGGCAGAACCTGGGTCAGACTGGTAAAAGTAAAGATGTGATCACCTTCTTTACAGAGCCCAAAGTCGGTCATCTTGACGTATCCATCTCTGTCCAGCAGGATGTTGTCCAGTTTCAGGTCTCTGCAGGGGAACAGCTCTGTGATTGGTCGGTTTTAGTCACATGACCTCACGGCGTTTATGATCTCACCTGTAGATGATTTTGTTCTGATGGAGAAACTCCAGCGCCAACACCACACAGGCCGAGTAAAACCTGCGGCACAGAGACTTTCAGCACTGATGTGAAATACGTTTCCGCTTTTTACTTTGAGGGAACAGCACAATAATCAGAAATAATAATAATAATAATAATAATAATAATAATAATAATAATAATAATAATAATAATAATAATAATAATAATAATGGCTTAAAGAACTGAGAGATTTTTCTCATCACAGTTACAGTTAATCCAGAATTTAACTAAGAAAACAAAACGAAATCTGTTTGGTGCCACAGAGTCTCATCATAGAGTCATCCTTAAAAGTGAACTAAACTAGAACTAAACCAGGACTAAACCAGGACTAAACTAGAACTAAACCAGGACTAAACCAGGACTAAATCAGGACTAAACCAGGACTAAACCAGGACTAAACCAGCACTAAACCAGGACTAAACCAGCACTAAACCAGGACTAAACTAGAACTAAACCAGGACTAAACCAGAACTAAACCAGGACTAAACTAGAACTAAACCTGGACTAAACTAGAACTAAACCAGCACTAAACCAGGACTAAACTAGAACTAAACCAGGACTAAACCAGAACTAAACTAGAACTAAACCTGGACTAAACTAGAACTAAACCAGGACTAAACCAGGACTAAACCAGGATCAAATCAGAACTAAACCAGGACTAAACGAGGAATAAACAGGACAAAACCAGGACTAAACCAGGACTAAACCAGGACTAAACCAGAACTAAACCAGGACTAAACCAGGACTAAACCAGGACCAAATCAGGACTAGACCAGAACTAAACCAGGACTAAACCAGGACTACACCAGGTGTAACCCAGAACTTACCCAGGTCTAAACTAGGTCTGGGTCCGTACCTGGTCTGTTCCTCAGTGACGGGGTCTGGGTGTGTAACTGGTCTGGATCAGAGTCCTGCAGGGGTTCAGGTACCCGACGGGTGAACCGCAAATGTGAATGAAACGGGTGAAAAATGTCGTGTTGTGTCGGACGCAGAAGAGCCCGGGTCTAATCTGCGGTTTACAGAACATCAAAGGGCTGTGTTTGAGTGAAATGCAAAAATGTCATTGTTTTTACAAGATGATTAAATGTAAAATTCATATGTTTTTGCTGCTCACAGTCTCACAGATCTCTGCCACTGTCATTTTCAAAGAGCCCGTGATGTTCTGCAGCTCAACGTGACCCCGAGGAGCTGGAAAGAAAATGAGCGAGTGGAGAGAGTAAAGTTAAGGCTCTTTTTTGGCTCTCGGGCTGATTTTCATTCAGGTGTTGGTCTGTATTTACGGCGCGTTGGATCGAGTGCGGAATTTTATTTAAATCCTGTCGGAAAACGGGTCGGATGCGGATTGAGGTGTGACAGGTACAGGCGGGTGCAGTTTGTCAAAATCAGACCCGTGCAGGACTCTGCTCTGGGTCTGTACCTGGTCCAGGTCTGTACCTGGTCTGTTTCTCAGTGAAGGGGTCCTGGTCCTGGTCCTGGTCCTGGTCCTGGTCCTGGTCCGTACCTGGTCCTGGTCCTGGTCCATACCTGGCCTGGTCCTGGTCCTGGTCTGGTCCTGGTCCTGGTCCTGGTCTGGTCCTGGTCCGTACCTGGTCTGGTCCTGGTCCGTACCTGGTCTGGTCCTGGTCCTGGTCTGGTCCTGGTCCTGGTCCTGGTCCTGGTCCTGGTCTGGTCCTGGTCCGTACCTGGCCTGGTCCTGGTCCTGGTCTGGTCCTGGTCCTGGTCCTGGTCCTGGTCCGTACCTGGCCTGGTCCTGGTCCGTACCTGGTCTGGTCCTGGTCCGTACCTGGTCTGCTCCTGGTCCTGGTCCTGGTCTGGTCCTGGTCCGTACCTGGTCTGGTCCTGGTCCGTACCTGGCCTGGTCCTGGTCCTGGTCTGGTCCTGGTCCTGGTCCTGGTCCGTACCTGGTCTGGTCCTGGTCCGTACCTGGTCTGGTCCTGGTCCTGGTCCTGGTCCTGGTCTGGTCCTGGTCCTGGTCCTGGTCCTGGTCTGGTCCTGGTCTGGTCCTGGTCCTGGTCCTGGTCTGGTCCTGGTCCGTACCTGGCCTGGTCCTGGTCTGGTCCTGGTCCTGGTCCTGGTCCTGGTCCGTACCTGGCCTGGTCCTGGTCCGTACCTGGTCTGGTCCTGGTCCGTACCTGGTCTGCTCCTGGTCCTGGTCCTGGTCCTGGTCTGGTCCTGGTCCTGGTCCTGGTCCTGGCCTGGTCCTGGTCTGGTCCTGGTTCTGGTCTGGTCCTGGTCTGCTCCTGGTCCTGGTCCTGGTCCTGGTCCGTACCTGGCCTGCTCCTGGCTGAACGGGTCCGTGTGGATGTGGATCATCAGGTCTCCTCCGGGCAGATATTCCATAACGAAACAGACGTGTTCGTCCGTCTGGAAACATCCGAACAGATTCACCAGGAACGGGTGACGGGAGGCGTTGATCATCTCGAAAATCCGCTTCTCGCTCATCAGGCTGGAACAACGACAGATAATACTCCCTACAACCCACTTTATGTCACAGATAATACTCCCTACAACCCACTTTATGTCACAGATAATACTCCCTACAACCCACTTTATGTCACAGATAATACTCCCTACAACCCACTTTATGTCACAGATAATACTCCCTACAACCCACTTTATGTCACAGATAATACTCCCTACAACCCACTTTATGTCACAGATAATACTCCCTACAGCCCTTATGTCACAGATAATACTCCCTACAACCCTTAAGTCACAGATAATACTCCCTACAACCCTTAAGTCACAGATAATACTCCCTACAACCCTTAAGTCACAGATAATACTCCCTACAACCCACTTTATGTCACAGATAATACTCCCTACAACCCTTAAGTCACAGATAATACTCCCTACAACCCTTAAGTCACAGATAATACTCCCTACAACCCTTAAGTCAC
This sequence comes from Odontamblyopus lacepedii, assembly GCA_034769755.1. Taxonomy (NCBI): domain Eukaryota; kingdom Metazoa; phylum Chordata; class Actinopteri; order Gobiiformes; family Gobiidae; genus Odontamblyopus; species Odontamblyopus lacepedii. The sequence continues at coordinate 39,323,047 of CM068358.1, forward strand.
AGATAATACTCCCTACAACCCTTAAGTCACAGATAATACTCCCTACAACCCACTTTATGTCACAGATAATACTCCCTACAACCCTTAAGTCACAGATAATACTCCCTACAACCCTTAAGTCACAGATAATACTCCCTACAACCCTTAAGTCACAGATAATACTCCCTACAACCCACTTTATGTCACAGATAATACTCCCTACAACCCTTAAGTCACAGATAATACTCCCTACAACCCTTAAGTCACAGATAATACTCCCTACAACCCTTAAGTCACAGATAATACTCCCTACAACCCACATTATGTCACAGATAATACTCCCTACAACCCACTTTATGTCACAGATAATACTCCCTACAACCCACTTTATGTCACAGATAATACTCCCTACAACCCTTAAGTCACAGATAATACTCCCTACAACTCTTAAGTCACAGATAATACTCCCTACAACCCTTAAGTCACAGATAATACTCCCTACAACCCACTTTATGTCACAGATAATACTCCCTACAACCCACTTTATGTCACAGATAATACTCCCTACAACCCACTTTATGTCACAGATAATACTCCCTACAACCCTTAAGTCACAGATAATACTCCCTACAACTCTTAAGTCACAGATAATACTCCCTACAACCCTTAAGTCACAGATAATACTCCCTACAACCCACTTTATGTCACAGATAATACTCCCTACAACCCACTTTATGTCACAGATAATACTCCCTACAACCCACTTTATGTCACAGATAATACTCCCTACAACCCACTTTATGTCACAGATAATACTCCCTACAACCCACTTTATGTCACAGATAATACTCCCTACAACCCTTAAGTCACAGATAATACTCCCTACAACCCTTAAGTCACAGATAATACTCCCTACAACCCTTATGTCACAGATAATACTCCCTACAACCCTTAAGTCACAGATAATACTCCCTACAACCCTTATGTCACAGATAATACTCCCTACAACCCTTAAATCACAGATAATACTCCCTACAACCCACTTTATGTCACAGATAATACTCCCTACAACCCTTAAGTCGCAGATAATACTCCCTACAACCCACTTTATGTCACAGATAATACTCCCTACAACCCACTTTATGTCACAGATAATACTCCCTACAACCCTTATGTCACAGATAATACTCCCTACAACCCACTTTATGTCACAGATAATACTCCCTACAACCCTTAAATCACAGATAATACTCCCTACAACCCTTAAATCACAGATAATACTCCCTACAACCCTTATGTCACAGATAATACTCCCTACAACCCTTAAGTCACAGATAATACTCCCTACAACCCTTAAGTCACAGATAATACTCCCTACAACCCTTATGTCACAGATAATACTCCCTACAACCCTTAAGTCACAGATAATACTCCCTACAACCCTTATGTCACAGATAATACTCCCTACAACCCTTAAGTCACAGATAATACTCCCTACAACCCTTAAGTCACAGATAATACTCCCTACAACCCTTAAGTCACAGATAATACTCCCTACAACCCACTTTATGTCACAGATAATACTCCCTACAACCCACTTTATGTCACAGATAATACTCCCTACAAACGTATAAATCACGTTTATGTATCAGACCATATCCTGTATATCTGAGTGTGACGTCTCCACTGCGCCGCGAAAATGAGGCTCCTGTTGCCACGGTTACAGGAGCGAATCTGGAGCCAGGTCCATATTTGGAAATCCTCCCGTGAGTATCATAGCAACACAAGAGCCAATCAGGAGTGAGGAGGCTAAATGTCCCGCCCTCCTCATGGCAGAGCTGTGGTGCATCGTATATTTCACTGATTCTTCAGAATAATGAGGAAACTCTGAGCTTTTATCATCAAACTTTAAATAGTTTAAGTCACTGATTTATGTTGTTTGTTCTGTTCCGTACGAACAACAACAGAGTCACAATTTAACCAAATTCTCTTTACTTTCTGCTCGTTAAATTCTGCTCGTTCAGATTCTAGTAACGTTAGATATTGTAACTGAGATATTTTGTCATTTTATTTCAGAAATCGTCACTCGGGGCAGAAAAGCGGGAAGGGAACTTACTTAGCAACGAAACGAGCTGTCAATCAAACCTGTTGCTAACGCTAGGGGAGGGGCCTCGGGGAATGAAGGCGTCTGATTGGTCCGTTATTTATGTTCAAATCTTGATTTATGAGCAAAACAGAGAAATGAAAAGTTCAGGATCCTGTGTGGCGGCTTCAGACGAACAGTTTAAGTCCAGAATGACGAGGCTCAGAGCAGCAAGAGCCTCCTGGAGCACTTCCTGTTTGGCACGCGGCGGCTAACGGGTTAGCTTAGTCCACTCAGATATACGGACTGTGGTATCAGATAATACTCCCTACAACTGTACGACTCGCCCTAATGTCACAGAACAGCACTTAAAGCGCACAGACCTGTCCACTTCGTCCCGCGTCACGATCTCTTTCTTCTTCAGGGCTTTAATGGCGTAAAGTTTTCCCTTTTTCTTAAATTCCGCCAACAAAACCTGAAACGCGGAGATTTTTTTTCCTTTAAATTACGTCGACGTCACAAACTTGGTGTAAAACGCTCAAACTCTGACCTTCCCGAAATGTCCCCGGCCCAGAACCGACACGTATCTGAAATCTTCTCTCTGCATCCTGCAAACAGCACAAACACAAACACGTGAAAAAAAACAAGCAGAGATTAAAGCTGCACTGTGGAACTTTTCTGCTGGAGGCTCCCGTCAAACGCTTTTCTCCACGGAGATGTTACTGAAGTTACGGGTCGGATCTGCGCAGAGGCGACCGCGCTCACAGGCAGAAGACCGTCTGTGTTTCTAGGTGTTTTTGAGCTGTAAAACCTCCTGTAGATAATGTTTCCTCCGTGAAGTCGCCCCAAACTCAAACCTGCACAAAAACTATGTCCATCGTTTGTGCTGCAAAACGTTTCGTTTGTGTGATTCTGGTTCTTCAGATATTTGCAGTTTTATTTTGGTCGATGACGTCGTCCAGAACCTCAGAATGTGAAACAGCCTCAAAACAGGAAGAAAATGATAGAAAACGTTTGTATTTGGTTTGTGCTGTTTTGTGCTGTGACAGTTTCATTTGTGTGAGTTTATTTCTAAAATTATTCATTATTATTTCTGCGGTAAAACTAGTGAAGAGAAACAACCTGAGGCTGTGGAAAAGTCTGTGTTATTCTACAAAATATGAATCAAAAGCAAAAGACTAAAGACTGAAACAGACTTTTCCACAGCCTCAGATCGGGAACCAGTGTGCGAAATACGGGGGTGTGCGTGGGGGCCCGATTAACCCATCCCACCCCCTAAAAAGCCTTAAAACCATAATTTTGAGGCTGTAACGTTAGAAAAACGACACGATCTGGTTGTAAACAGGAAGGAAAACAATTTGTACGAAACTGAGACGTCCCGTTTGGAGGAGGTGGACCAAAGCGCGACACATCTGCACTGATGCCCCCGAGGAAAACACCAAACAAAGTCCACTTCAAAACATATGGAGAATCCACGACAAGGACCACGGACAGCTCCTCTACCCCCGCACCGCCACATCCACAAACACACGGAGGAGCCGAACACACACCCGCCCCACCAAGAAACACACACCCCCTGGACCCACCCTCCCCGACAAAACCGCAGCTAATCTGTCCCCAGTTATTGTCATGAAAACCCTCGGAGTCCTGGAGGAGCTGGAGGAAGTGTCTGGGGTGAGGGAAGTCTGGGAGTCCCCGCTTGGACTGAGGCCCCCGTGACCCGACCCCGGATAATCGGAACAAAATCGATCGACGGATGGACGGGAAACGGCCCGTAACCGAATAAATGTAAAGTGATGCTGTGGAATGTCACACTGCGGAACATTCCAGGCAGAGCGATGGCGTATCCATGGAAACAAGCAGGTGACGGGACCCCCGACAGAAAAGTCACAGTTTAAGTATTTCATAATATTAGACTCAGAGTGTTTTACTTCAGAGCAGTGATGGGCTGGTCTTCATTTCCTTCTGAATCGCTCAGGGACAACTGCAAAAACAGAAGAGAAATGGAAAGAATCGTAACAATAAACCAACAGATGAAATAATATCGATGTTTTCGGGACGTTTTCGGGAATATCGGCACCGTGTTTTCCTGGAGTTCGGAGCTGGAGGAGGATTCCCGGTCCAGGCCGTTGGAAAGAGGAGGATCGTCTGAGATGCTCAAATTAATGATCGGAGGTTCACTGTGGAGAGAAAGACAGACGGGAAATACATAAAAGGTTTAGTCCAGGTTTAGTCCAGGTTTAGACCAGGTTTAGACCCAGTTTAGACCCAGTTTAGACCCAGTTTAGACCAGGTTTAGTCCAGGTTTAGACCCAGTTTAGACCCAGTTTAGACCCAGTTTAGACCAGGTTTAGTCCAGGTTTAGACCAGGTTTAGACCAGGTTTAGACCAGGTTTAGACCAGGTTTAGACCAGGTTAGGACCAAGTTTAGACCAGGTTTAGACCAAGTTTAGACCAAGTTTAGACCAGGTTTAGACCAGGTTTAGACCAGGTTTAGACCAGGTTTAGACCAGGTTTAGACCAGGTTTAGACCCAGTTTAGACCCAGTTTAGACCAGGTTTAGTCCCAGTTTAGACCAGGTTTAGTCCCAGTTTAGACCAGGTTTAGTCCCAGTTTAGACCAGGTTTAGTCCCGCCTTAGACCAGGTTTAGTCCGGCTTTAGACCAGGTTTAGTCCTGCTTTAGACCAGGTTAGGACCAAGTTTAGACCAGGTTTAGACCAAGTTTAGACCAGGTTTAGACCAGGTTTAGACCAGGTTTAGACCAGGTTTAGACCAGGTTTAGACCAGGTTTAGACCAGGTTAGGACCAAGTTTAGACCAGGTTTAGACCAAGTTTAGACCAGATTTAGACCAGGTTTAGACCAGATTTAGACCAAGTTTAGACCAAGTTTAGTCCAGGTTTAGTCCAGGTTTAGACCAGGTTTAGACCAGGTTTAGACCAGGTTTAGACCAGGTTTAGACCAGGTTAGGACCAAGTTTAGACCAGGTTTAGACCAGGTTTAGACCAGGTTTAGACCAGGTTTAGTCCAGGTTTAGACCAGGTTTAGACCAGGTTTAGACCAGGTTTAGACCAGGTTTAGACCAGGTTTAGTCCAGGTTTAGACCCAGTTTAGACCAGGTTAGGACCAAGTTTAGTCCAGGTTTAGACCAGGTTTAGACCAGGTTAGGACCAAGTTTAGTCCAGGTTTAGACCAGGTTAGGACCAAGTTTAGTCCAGGTTTAGACCAGGTTAGGACGAAGTTTAGTCCAGGTTTAGACCAGGTTTAGACCAGGTTAGGACCAAGTTTAGTCCAGGTTTAGACCAGGTTTAGACCAGGTTAGGACCAAGTTTAGTCCAGGTTTAGACCAGGTTAGGACCAAGTTTAGTCCAGGTTTAGACCAGGTTTAGACCAGGTTTAGACCAGGTTTAGACCAGGTTTAGACCAGGTTTAGACCAGGTTTAGTCCAGGTTTAGACCAGGTTTAGACCAGGTTTAGACCAGGTTTAGACCAGGTTAGGACCAAGTTTAGTCCAGGTTTAGACCAGGTTTAGACCAGGTTAGGACCAAGTTTAGTCCAGGTTTAGACCAGGTTTAGACCAGGTTAGGACCAAGTTTAGTCCAGGTTTAGACCAGGTTTAGACCAGGTTAGGACCAAGTTTAGTCCAGGTTTAGACCAGGTTAGGACGAAGTTTAGTCCAGGTTTAGACCAGGTTTAGACCAGGTTAGGACCAAGTTTAGTCCAGGTTTAGACCAGGTTTAGACCAGGTTTAGACCAGGTTTAGACCAGGTTTAGACCAGGTTTAGTCCAGGTTTAGACCAGGTTTAGACCAGGTTTAGACCAGGTTTAGACCAGGTGAGGACCAAGTTTAGTCCAGGTTTAGACCAGGTTTAGACCAGGTTAGGACCAAGTTTAGTCCAGGTTTAGACCAGGTTTAGACCAGGTTTAGACCAGGTTTAGACCAGGTTTAGACCAGGTTTAGACCAAGTTAGGACCAAGTTTAGTCCAGGTTTAGACCAGGTTTAGACCAGGTTTAGACCAGGTTTAGACCAGGTTTAGACCAGGTTTAGACCAAGTTAGGACCAAGTTTAGTCCAGGTTTAGACCAGGTTTAGACCAGGTTTAGACCAGGTTTAGACCAGGTTTAGACCAGGTTAGGACCAAGTTTAGTCCAGGTTTAGACCAGGTTTAGACCAGGTTAGGACCAAGTTTAGTCCAGGTTTAGACCAGGTTTAGACCAGGTTTAGACCAGGTTTAGACCAGGTTAGGACCAAGTTTAGTCCAGGTTTAGACCAGGTTTAGACCAGATTTAGACCAAGTTTAGACCAGATTTAGACCAGGTTTAGACCAGATTTAGTCCAGGTTTAGACCAGGTTTAGACCAAGTTTAGACCAAGTTTAGACCAAGTTTAGAGCAGATTTAGTGCAGGTTTAGACCAGGTTTAGACCCGGTTTAGACCCAGTTTAGACCCAGTTTAGACCAGGTTTAGACCAGGTTTAGACCAGGTTTAGACCCGGTTTAGACCCAGTTTAGACCCAGTTTAGACCAGGTTTAGACCAGGTTTAGACCAGGTTTAGACCAGGTTTAGACCAGGTTTAGGCCAGGTTTAGACCAGATTTAGACCAGGTTTAGACCAGGTTAGGACCAAGTTTAGACCAGGTTTAGTCCAGGTTTAGACCAGGTTTAGTCCAGGTTTAGACCAGGTTTAGACCAGGTTTAGACCAGGTTTAGACCAGGTTAGGACCAAGTTTAGACCAGGTTTAGACCAGGTTTAGACCAGATTTAGACCAGGTTTAGACCAGATTTAGTCCAGGTTTAGACCAGGTTTAGACCAGATTTAGTCCAGGTTTAGACCAGGTTTAGACCAGGTTAGGACCAAGTTTAGTCCAGGTTTAGACCAGGTTTAGACCAGGTTTAGACCAGATTTAGACCAGGTTTAGACCAGGTTAGGACCAAGTTTAGACCAGGTTTAGTCCAGGTTTAGACCAGGTTTAGTCCAGGTTTAGACCAGGTTTAGACCAGGTTTAGACCAGGTTTAGACCAGGTTAGGACCAAGTTTAGACCAGGTTTAGACCAGGTTTAGACCAGATTTAGACCAGGTTTAGACCAGATTTAGTCCAGGTTTAGACCAAGTTTAGACCAGGTTTAGACCAAGTTTAGACCAAGTTTAGAGCAGATTTAGTGCAGGTTTAGACCAGGTTTAGACCAGGTTTAGACCAGATTTAGACCAGGTTTAGACCAGATTTAGTCCAGGTTTAGACCAAGTTTAGACCAGGTTTAGACCAAGTTTAGACCAGGTTTAGACCAGATTTAGACCAGGTTTAGACCAGATTTAGTCCAGGTTTAGACCAAGTTTAGACCAGGTTTAGACCCGGTTTAGACCCAGTTTAGACCAGGTTTAGACCAGGTTTAGACCAGGTTTAGACCAGGTTTAGACCAGGTTAGGACCAAGTTTAGACCAGGTTAGGACCAAGTTTAGACCAGGTTTAGACCAAGTTTAGACCAGATTTAGACCAGGTTTAGACCAGATTTAGTCCAGGTTTAGTCCAGGTTTAGACCAGGTTTAGACCAAGTTTAGACCAGATTTAGACCAGGTTTAGACCAGATTTAGTCCAGGTTTAGACCAGGTTTAGACCAGGTTTAGAGCAGATTTAGTGCAGGTTTAGACCAGGTTTAGACCAGGTTTAGACCAGATTTAGACCAGGTTTAGACCAGATTTAGTCCAGGTTTAGACCAGGTTTAGACCAGGTTAGGACCAAGTTTAGTCCAGGTTTAGACCAGGTTTAGACCAGGTTTAGACCAGATTTAGTCCAGGTTTAGACCAAGTTTAGACCAAGTTTAGAGCAGATTTAGTGCAGGTTTAGACCAGGTTTAGACCAGGTTTAGACCAGGTTTAGACCAGATTTAGACCAGGTTTAGACCAGATTTAGTCCAGGTTTAGACCAGGTTTAGACCAGGTTAGGACCAAGTTTAGTCCAGGTTTAGACCAGGTTTAGACCAGGTTTAGACCAGATTTAGACCAGGTTTAGACCAGGTTAGGACCAAGTTTAGACCAGGTTTAGTCCAGGTTTAGACCAGGTTTAGTCCAGGTTTAGACCAGGTTTAGACCAGGTTTAGACCAGGTTTAGACCAGGTTAGGACCAAGTTTAGACCAGGTTTAGACCAGGTTTAGACCAGGTTTAGACCAGATTTAGACCAGGTTTAGACCAGATTTAGACCAGGTTTAGACCAGATTTAGTCCAGGTTTAGACCAAGTTTAGACCAGGTTTAGACCAAGTTTAGACCAAGTTTAGACCAGGTTTAGACCAGGTTAGGACCAAGTTTAGTCCAGGTTTAGACCAGATTTAGACCAGGTTTAGACCAGATTTAGTCCAGGTTTAGACCAAGTTTAGACCAGGTTTAGACCAGGTTTAGACCAGATTTAGTCCAGGTTTAGACCAGGTTTAGACCAGGTTTAGACCAGGTTTAGACCAGATTTAGACCAGGTTTAGACCAGATTTAGTCCAGGTTTAGACCAAGTTTAGACCAGGTTTAGACCAAGTTTAGACCAAGTTTAGAGCAGATTTAGTGCAGGTTTAGACCAGGTTTAGACCCGGTTTAGACCCAGTTTAGACCCAGTTTAGACCAGGTTTAGACCAGGTTTAGACCAGGTTTAGACCCGGTTTAGACCCAGTTTAGACCCAGTTTAGACCAGGTTTAGACCAGGTTTAGACCAGGTTTAGACCAGGTTTAGACCAGGTTTAGGCCAGGTTTAGACCAGATTTAGACCAGGTTTAGACCAGGTTAGGACCAAGTTTAGACCAGGTTTAGTCCAGGTTTAGACCAGGTTTAGTCCAGGTTTAGACCAGGTTTAGACCAGGTTTAGACCAGGTTTAGACCAGGTTAGGACCAAGTTTAGACCAGGTTTAGACCAGGTTTAGACCAGATTTAGACCAGGTTTAGACCAGATTTAGTCCAGGTTTAGACCAGGTTTAGACCAGATTTAGTCCAGGTTTAGACCAGGTTTAGACCAGGTTAGGACCAAGTTTAGTCCAGGTTTAGACCAGGTTTAGACCAGGTTTAGACCAGATTTAGACCAGGTTTAGACCAGGTTAGGACCAAGTTTAGACCAGGTTTAGTCCAGGTTTAGACCAGGTTTAGTCCAGGTTTAGACCAGGTTTAGACCAGGTTTAGACCAGGTTTAGACCAGGTTAGGACCAAGTTTAGACCAGGTTTAGACCAGGTTTAGACCAGATTTAGACCAGGTTTAGACCAGATTTAGTCCAGGTTTAGACCAAGTTTAGACCAGGTTTAGACCAAGTTTAGACCAAGTTTAGAGCAGATTTAGTGCAGGTTTAGACCAGGTTTAGACCAGGTTTAGACCAGATTTAGACCAGGTTTAGACCAGATTTAGTCCAGGTTTAGACCAAGTTTAGACCAGGTTTAGACCAAGTTTAGACCAGGTTTAGACCAGATTTAGACCAGGTTTAGACCAGATTTAGTCCAGGTTTAGACCAAGTTTAGACCAGGTTTAGACCCGGTTTAGACCCAGTTTAGACCAGGTTTAGACCAGGTTTAGACCAGGTTTAGACCAGGTTTAGACCAGGTTAGGACCAAGTTTAGACCAGGTTAGGACCAAGTTTAGACCAGGTTTAGACCAAGTTTAGACCAGATTTAGACCAGGTTTAGACCAGATTTAGTCCAGGTTTAGTCCAGGTTTAGACCAGGTTTAGACCAAGTTTAGACCAGATTTAGACCAGGTTTAGACCAGATTTAGTCCAGGTTTAGACCAGGTTTAGACCAGGTTTAGAGCAGATTTAGTGCAGGTTTAGACCAGGTTTAGACCAGGTTTAGACCAGATTTAGACCAGGTTTAGACCAGATTTAGTCCAGGTTTAGACCAGGTTTAGACCAGGTTAGGACCAAGTTTAGTCCAGGTTTAGACCAGGTTTAGACCAGGTTTAGACCAGATTTAGTCCAGGTTTAGACCAAGTTTAGACCAAGTTTAGAGCAGATTTAGTGCAGGTTTAGACCAGGTTTAGACCAGGTTTAGACCAGGTTTAGACCAGATTTAGACCAGGTTTAGACCAGATTTAGTCCAGGTTTAGACCAGGTTTAGACCAGGTTAGGACCAAGTTTAGTCCAGGTTTAGACCAGGTTTAGACCAGGTTTAGACCAGATTTAGACCAGGTTTTGACCAGGTTAGACCAAGTTTAGACCAGGTTTAGTCAGGTTTAGACCAGGTTTAGTCCAGGTTTAGACCAGGTTTAGACCAGGTTTAGACCAGGTTTAGACCAGGTTAGGACCAAGTTTAGACCAGGTTTAGACCAGGTTTAGACCAGGTTTAGACCAGATTTAGACCAGGTTTAGACCAGATTTAGACCAGGTTTAGACCAGATTTAGTCCAGGTTTAGACCAAGTTTAGACCAGGTTTAGACCAAGTTTAGACCAAGTTTAGACCAGGTTTAGACCAGGTTAGGACCAAGTTTAGTCCAGGTTTAGACCAGATTTAGACCAGGTTTAGACCAGATTTAGTCCAGGTTTAGACCAAGTTTAGACCAGGTTTAGACCAGGTTTAGACCAGATTTAGTCCAGGTTTAGACCAGGTTTAGACCAGGTTTAGACCAGGTTTAGACCAGATTTAGACCAGGTTTAGACCAGATTTAGTCCAGGTTTAGACCAAGTTTAGACCAGGTTTAGACCAAGTTTAGACCAAGTTTAGAGCAGATTTAGTGCAGGTTTAGACCAGGTTTAGACCAGGTTTAGACCAGATTTAGACCAGGTTTAGACCAGATTTAGTCCAGGTTTAGACCAGATTTAGTCCAGGTTTAGACCAAGTTTAGACCAGGTTTAGACCAAGTTTAGACCAGGTTTAGACCAGATTTAGACCAGGTTTAGACCAGGTTTAGTCCAGGTTTAGACCAAGTTTAGACCAGGTTTAGACCTGGTTTAGACCCAGTTTAGACCAGGTTTAGACCAGGTTTAGACCAGGTTTAGACCAGGTTTAGACCAGGTTAGGACCAAGTTTAGACCAGGTTAGGACCAAGTTTAGACCAGGTTTAGACCAAGTTTAGACCAGATTTAGACCAGGTTTAGACCAGATTTAGTCCAGGTTTAGACCAGGTTTAGACCAGGTTTAGACCAAGTTTAGACCAGATTTAGACCAGGTTTAGACCAGATTTAGTCCAGGTTTAGACCAGGTTTAGACCAAGTTTAGACCAAGTTTAGAGCAGATTTAGTGCAGGTTTAGACCAGGTTTAGACCCGGTTTAGACCCAGTTTAGACCCAGTTTAGACCAGGTTTAGACCAGGTTTAGACCAGGTTTAGACCCAGTTTAGACCAGGTTTAGACCAGGTTTAGACCAGGTTTAGACCAGGTTTAGTCCAGGTTTAGACCAGGTTTAGACCAGGTTTTGTGTGACTAATTCCCAGTTTCGTCCTGTTTTCACACACAGGACGTCTGTTAGAGCGTCTCCAGACCACGTGCCGCAGCCGTCCTCACTTTGGCAGTGCTCGCAGGTTCGGCGCCGGCGTCTCTGCGTCCTGGCGGGAACTCGTGGAGTTTTCCGAGAAGACGTCTGGGGCGGCGGAGGTGTGGAAGGAGGAACTGAAGGTGGAGAAGGAGCTGTACCGGGGCAGAATACTCATCATCAGGTGCCCCCACGTCGCAAAGTTCATGTTCATCTGAGCCGCGCGGAGGAAGTTTTTACCTGAGGAGCCATGAAAATGTAAATGTAAAATCACACCAATGAGGAGCATGATTTTGGCAGAGTTTTGGTTAATATTTTCTGTTTGGCTTCAGTTTTACACGGACGCTGCAGACTAAGACTGGGCGGAATCCAAATGTTGATCCTGTTAAACCGTCTCACATTTTCCCGGGTTTTACGGTTTTACTGTGACTAATTCAGAATTATTCTGTATCTGCTCCTAAACCTTCAGAAACAGAGTCGCAGCTTTAGATTTGAAGATGAGGCACAAGTTCTGGTCAAACCAAACTTTGCAGCTCGTTCGATCGCATCAGCATCAGAGCACGAGCTGTTTTTATCAGCGCTTATACTGTATGCAAATGAACTGTATGCAAATACTAAACCTGGACTAAACCTGGACTAAACCTGGTCTAAACCTGGACTAAACCTGGTCTAAACCTGGACTAAACCTGGACTAAACCTGGTCTAAACCTGGTCTAAACCTGGACTAAACTGGGTCTAAACTGGGTCTAAACTTGGTCTAAACTTGGTCTAAATCTGGTCTAAATCTGGACTAAACCTGGACTAAACTTGGTCTAAACCTGGTCTAAACCTGGTCTAAACCTGGACTAAACTTGGTCTAAACCTGGTCTAAACCTGGTCTAAACCTGGACTAAACCTGGTCTAAACTTGGTCTAAACCTGGTCTAAACCTGGACTAAACCTGGTCTAAACTTGGTCTAAACCTGGTCTAAACCTGGACTAAACCTGGACTAAACCTGGACTAAACCTGGCCTAAATCTGGTCTAAACCTGGTCTAAACCTGGTCTAAACTGGGTCTAAACTTGGTCTAAACTTGGTCTAAACCTGGTCTAAACCTGGACTAAACTTGGTCTAAACCTGGTCTAAACCTGGACTAAACCTGGTCTAAACTTGGTCTAAACCTGGACAAAACCTGGACTAAACCTGGCCTAAATCTGGTCTAAACCTGGTCTAAACCTGGACTAAACCTGGTCTAAACCTGGTCTAAACCTGGTCTAAACCTGGTCTAAACTGGGTCTAAACTTGGTCTAAACTTGGTCTAAATCTGGACTAAACTTGGTCTAAACCTGGTCTAAACCTGGACTAAACCTGGATTAAACCTGGACTAAACCTGGCCTAAATCTGGTCTAAACCTGGTCTAAACCTGGACTAAACCTGGTCTAAACCTGGTCTAAACCTGGTCTAAACCTGGACTAAACCTGGTCTAAACCTGGTCTAAACTGGGTCTAAACTTGGTCTAAACCTGGTCTAAACCTGGACTAAACCTGGACTAAACCTGGTCTAAACCTGGACTAAACCTGGATTAAACCTGGTCTAAACCTGGTCTAAACCTGGTCTAAACCTGGACTAAACCTGGACTAAACCTGGTCTAAACCTGGACTAAACCTGGATTAAACCTGGTCTAAACTTGGTCTAAAACAAAGTTGGACACAAACTCGTTTCGATCAGAACCATAAATTGGGCTTCACCGTCTCCTCCGTGAAAGTCTGACTTGGCCCCACACTGGAGCTCTTCTGTTTTACCGGTAAGAGACGCACTGCGCTTTGTTTGGACACGTGTGCACTGCTGATGAACATGTGTCGGCTCAACACGTCACGTCTCTGGCAGCTACTTTAACTCGCTGCATATCAGTTATATCCCTGATTTAATTTACTGCAAAGTTTTTAGGTGAACTCGGCCTGCAGAAGAACACTGCATCCGTCGAGTCCATCCACAACCCTGGAGTCTCGTACCTCGTTCTTTAGTGAAGATGCAGCGCTGTCTCCTCACTTTGGGCTGACGCTCGACGATCGTGTCCAGAAAATGAAGCTGAAAAAATCAGCACAGAGGTTTTATTTTATGACTGAACATTTTTAACATCACCAGACAGAGTGTTTATGAGTGTTTCAAGTCTTCACGCGTCCCACAGAGCGTATATATGAGTGGACTGAGTGAGTGCGGCGTCTCCACAGCGTTCACGGCTACAGGAGCCAATCTGGAGCCAGGTCCATATTTGGAAATCCGACCGTGAGTATCATAGCAACACAAGAGCCAATCAGGAGTGAGGAGGTTAAATGTCCCGCCCTCCTCATGGCAGAGCTGATGCATCGTATATTTCACTGATTCTTCAGAATAATGAGGAAACTTTGAGCTTTTATCATCAAACTTTAAATAGTTTAAGTCACTGATTTATGTTGTTTGTTCTGTTCCGTACGAACAACAATAGAGTCACAATTTAACCAAATTCACTTTACTTTCTGCTCGTTAAATTCTGCTCGTTCAGATTCTAGTCACATTAGATATTGTGACTGTTTGAGATATTTTGTCATTTTATTTCAGAAATCGTCACTCGGGGGAAAGCGGGAAGGGAACTTACTTAGCAACGAAACGAGCTGTCAATCAAACCTGTTGCTAACGCTAGGGGGAGGGGCCTCGGGGAATGAAGGCGTCTGATTGGTCCGTTATTTATGTTCAGATCTTGATTTAGGAACAAAACAGAGAAATGAAAAGTTCAGGATCCTGTGTGGCGGCTTCAGACGAACAGTTTAAGTCCAGAATGACGAGGCTCAGAGCAGCAGGTACAGAGACGAGCCAGAAGATCTGAGTGTGAAGGAGCCGGAAGAGCCTCCTGGAGCACTTCCTGTTTGGCACGGCTAACGGGTTAGCTTAGTCCACTCATGTATACGGACTCTGCTCGGTCCGTGTCTCTCACCTGGACGTGCAGAAGTCCCTGCGGCTCCAGAGCCACAGTTTGCTGCTGTTTCTCCATCATTTCCTCCAGACGCACGAACTTGAGCGCGCACATGGTCCGAGGGTCCCGGCAGAACACAGCCACCTCCAGCTCACGGGACTGAAAAACACAAGGGAAACACGGTAATGCGCCTGGGAGAGACACGGCGGAGCACCCGGGGACACATCTGCACCCTGTTCCTGAGCTACGATCGGTCAGGACTAACGTCGCTGGAGAATTTCACCTACAGTCACATGTTTTACCCGAGTCGATTGGTGTTAAAGGCCCTCGACCTCTGTTTTGATCCCAGGATTCATGACACAGAGGAGATCTTACCTCTCGTCCTCACCTACTTCGCCCCCAAATCACGTCCATGAAGTCGCCCCATCAAACACAAACCTACACAAAACTATGTCAAACGTTTGTGCTTCATTTGTGCTGCAAAAAGTTTCATTTTTGCTGCTTTAGTTTTGGAGAAATTAACGATTCAACGATTCAAAATGCTGTAAAACGCCCAAATGGAGTCAACCGTTTGCGCTGCAAAAAGTTTCGTTTGTGCGATTCTGGTTCTTCAGATATTTGCAGTTTGCGTCCAGAACCTCAGAATGTGAAACAGTTTCAAAACAGGAAGAAAATTATAGAAAATGTTTGTATTTGGTTTGTGCTGTTTCAGTCTTTAGTCATTTGCTTTTGATTCATATTTTATAATAACACAGACTTTTCCTCAGCCTCAGGTCGTTTCTCTTCACTAGTTTTGTGGAGTTTGTCTCCGTCAGCTGAGCAGAAATGACGTCCTATAATTACCACAGAAATAATAATGAACAATATTAGAAATAAACTCACACAAATGAAACTGTCACAGCACAAAACAGCACAAACCAAATACAAACGTTTTCTATCATTTTCTTCCTGTTTTGAGGCTGTTTCACATTCTGAGGTTCTGGACGACGTCATCGACCAAAATAAAACTGCAAATATCTGAAGAACCAGAATCGCACAAACGAAACTTTTTGCAGCACAAACGACTGACTCCATTTTGGGCGTTTTCGAACATTTTTCTTCTTCCTGTGGGTCTGACCCCAGTTTGACCTGTAAAAGAATCGTTAATTTCTCCAAAACTAAAGCAGCACATATAGTTTTTGTGTAGGTTTGAGTTTGATGGGGCGACTTCACGCAGGGAGAGGCAGAGCTCGCGTGAGTCACAGAAGGTTTTGGTTTTCTGTTCTTCTTTATAATTGTGGCACAGTTGCTCGAATAAATCCAGACTCTTTGATTTAAGACAACTTTTCTCCAGGTTTATTCTTCTCAGATTAAAAACAAATCCACAACAGAGCCAATTCTGTCATTCTCGTTAGCGCGAACTGGGCTCTGTTAACCTGACCTGCTTTTGGATTCACCTGCACTCACCTGTTCCTCGCCCACTCCCTTTTTCTGTTATAATAAACTGTTAAAACTGTCCGTGGTCCTGAAGTCCTGCCTGTTCACGGGGAATACGCGTCCCAAATTCTGCCTGTGCCTTTATTTGGCTTTTCTCTGACGCTCCAGCTCTGAACGTGATAAAAATGTGTCTGCGCCCTCTGCTCCTCACCCGCTGCAGCTGCAAACAGAAGCTCTGGTCCCAGGCGAGTTTCCCCGCGGTCGTCCACCTGGTCCGGCCCGTCACTCTGCCGTCCAGACGCAGCACGGCGCTCACCTCCGGGGCTGCAGACGAGACGCACAATGATAAAGAGCGTATAATTTGTATTCAAAGGTGCATTGTGTAACTTTCCTCCACAGATTTAACCCCTAACTTGAAGACAGAAAGGTTTAAAGCCGTACAGTGTGTCAGAAAATAACGTAAAATGCGAAAAAAGATCATATTCTGCACTGTGAAATGGTGAAATCCTGAGCGGACTGACCCGTTGCGGCGCCATTTTGGGGACTTGTTTGCTGCGGTGAATTTAAGGCGGGCTCCAGTAAATCCTCGCAGCCGAGCAGCGTCACTTCGAGTTTACCTGCGCAGAGACAAACGTTTGCAGTTTTACTTTTTGTTTAATGTTGAGCAAAAGGGAACGACATAAAACCTGTTCATGTATTAATGAGGCTTTGGAATGGTCGAAAGTGACGTAAAATTATACTGAAATTGTGTTTTTTACGCATGTTCAAATCAAGTATAATCAAGTATTTAGCAATAACAACTGTAATGCTGATTTATTCTTAACCCCTGAAGACCTGAGGGCAGTTTTAGTACATTTCTCCTCGCCTGGATTTTTTGTCTTAATTTTGCTTTTAAAACTGCCCCTTTTACCCCTAATGAAGTGTTCTACCTCCTTTTGTTCAGTCCAACCTGTTATTTCACAATCTGCTGCTGTAGTTGTGTCATGAGGCTGTGAGAAAAGCTACAGGACCAGAAACAGAGATGAAAAAAAATAAAAATAAAAAAATTCCCACTCTTTTATACAAAACCCACAGCAAACATGTAGAAACAACTTTTTGGACATAAAAAATACTTAATTTAGGGCCTCAGCTACAAAAATGCAAAATCTCAAGTCTGTAAGTAAATTAAAAATCTCCTTATTGCCCTAAAAACAAAAAAAGTGCAGTGGCTCCATGACTTTCCTGGTCCAGTCCTGGAAACAGCTCCTGTCAGGTCCAGGGCCAGAGCCACAGCACTTCTGCATTTCCAGGGTGGAAATTACATTTGGATTTGTTCATTTGGACTGAAATAAACCTTTAAATAAAAATAGAAAGAGATGCACAATTACACACACCAAGATGTGTCATTTTCCATGTGTGTGAGAATTAACTCCACTTAGAGCGACTTTTTCCCTCGTTCTAAACACAAACAGTCAGAGGAGTCGACCATCTTGACTCACTTCACTCTTTGGCAAAGTTTGGCTCCATCAAAATGGACGGAGCGCATGAGTTTGGGGAAAACAAAGTTCCTATTGGACACTCGTTTTGCTCCCGTCATCACACAGCGTGAGTGTGACGTAGGATAAAGCCGCAGAAATGTACGGAAACCTCTGTGTCTGCACTTTCAGAGGGGAAAAGGACGTTTCTGTCTGTTACCGTTACAAAGTTCTGCGGTTATAGAAACATGTTCCTCTGTGTCGTATATGATGTCTTAGGTCTTCGAGGGTTAAATACAAAAACACTGGACATGATGGAAAAGCTGTTTATGTTATAATTTGGTGTTTTGGTTTGTAAAATGTGGAATTCTGGAGGTTCTGAGCTTTTACTTGACTGATCCTTGTCCACATACAAAGTTAATGTAAAAACGTAATTGACAATCTGTCGTTTGAGTGTTTTTTTTGTCATTACGACGAACATCAAATGGATTTACATCACACATACAAGTGAAAATGTCTTGGGTGTTGTTGTCCTTGAGCGGGAGACCTCCACATTTGTTACATCACAGGGTATTTGTGTCTGAACTCTCCAAAAACACAGATTACACCGGGATTACGGTCGGCGTTTGCTCCGCTCACAGACACAGAATCATCAGGAATATTTGAGGATTTATTTTCACATGTTTGTGTTGGTGTCGGTACGAGAACGGATAAAATCCTGTCGTTCCATCAGGAAGTAGAAACATAAATATGACTCCGATGCATAAGAAAATGAAAGGAAAGAATCATATGGGTAAACAGGTCTAAACGAGAACTGAACCGGGTCTAAACCAGGTCTAAACCTGCATTAAATTAGGTCTAAATTAGGATTAAAGTAGGTCTAAACCAGGTCTAAACTAGGACTAAACCAGGTCTAAACCAGGTCTAAACTAGGACTAAAGCAGGTCTAAAGTAAGACTAAAGCGAGTCTAAACTAGGACTAAAGCAGGTCTAAACTTGGACTAAACCAGGTCTAAAGCAGGTCTAAACTTGGACTAAACCAGGTCTAAAGCAGGTCTAAACCAAACCTAATCCAGGTCTAAACCAAGACTAAACAATGTCTCAGGTCTAAACCAGGACTAAACAAGTTCTAAACCAGGACTAAAACCAGGTCTAACTCAAATCTGGATGAAATCTAAACTAGGTACAGAGTAGTCCAAGGCTAGACCAGGTCCACACCAGGTCTAAACCAGGTCCACACCAGGTCTAAACCATGTCTAGATAGATAAACACTTTATTGATGAATCAGGTCTAAAGCAGGCCTAAAGCAGGTCTAAAGCAGGTCTAAAGCAGGTCTAAAGCAGGTCTAAAGCAGGTCTAAAGCAGGTCTAAAGCAGGTCTGAAGCAGGACTAAACCAGGTCTAAACCAGGTCTAAACCAGGTCTAAAGCAGGTCTAAAGCAGGTCTAAAGCAGGTCTAAAGCAGGTCTGAAGCAGGTCTAAACCAGGTCTAAAGCAGGTCTAAAGCAGGTCTAAAGCAGGTCTGAAGCAGGACTAAACCAGGTCTAAAGCAGGTCTAAAGCAGGCCTAAAGCAGGTCTAAAGCAGGTCTAAAGCAGGTCTAAAGCAGGTCTAAAGCAGGTCTAAAGCAGGTCTAAAGCAGGTCTAAACCAGGTCTAAAGCAGGTCTAAAGCAGGTCTAAAGCAGGTCTGAAGCAGGACTAAACCAGGTCTAAACCAGGTCTAAAGCAGGTCTAAAGCAGGCCTAAAGCAGGTCTAAAGCAGGTCTAAAGCAGGTCTAAAGCAGGTCTAAAGCAGGTCTAAAGCAGGTCTAAACCAGGACTAAACCCGGTCCAGACCCGGTCCAGACCCTCACCTGTCAGGGCGGCGGGTCTGATGCAGTGGTTGGAGGAGGAGGTGGAGATTGGAGCTTCAGGTGTGTTTTCGTTTTCCTTTAAAGACTCGTTTTGCGTCAGATATTTGTCCAGCGACAGACGCAGCAAATCCAACTTCTGAGACGACTCGTGGAGCCGGATCTGAGCCTGGAAACAGAAACACCGATACACTGATACACTGAGGAATGGGATTAACTCCAGGTCTCCAGGGATTAGGAATACTACTACTACGAGTACTATCACTACTACTACTACTAATATTACTACTACGAGTACTACGAGTACTACGAGTACTATCACCACTATCACTACGACAAAAACTAAACTAAACTGACGTAAAAACCGTGATAAATATTCACCATAACGACTAAAAGAAGTCATAAATACACAAACATGAAAGGATGTCGTATGTGTGGACTAAACCCGGACTAAAGCAGGACTAAACCCGGACTAAACTGGGTCTAAACCCGGACTAAAGCAGGTCTAAACCCGGACAAGACTAGGTCTAAACCCGGACTAAAGCAGGACTAAAGCAGGACTAAACCCGGACTAAACCCGGACTAAAGCAGGACTAAACCCAGACTAAACCCAGACTAAACCCGGACTAAAGCAGGACTAAACCCAGACTAAACCCGGACTAAAGCAGGACTAAACCCAGACTAAACCCGGACTAAAGCAGGACTAAACCCAGACTAAACCCGGACTAAAGCAGGACTAAACCCAGTCTAAACCCGGACTAAAGCAGGACTAAACCCAGACTAAACCCGGACTAAACCCGGACTAAAGCAGGACTAAACCCGGACTAAAGCAGGACTAAACCCGGACTAAAGCAGGACTAAACCCGGACTAAAGCAGGACTAAACCCAGACTAAAGCGGGTCTAAACCCGGACTAAAGCAGGACTAAACCCGGACTAAAGCAGGACTAAACCCGGACTAAAGCAGGACTAAACCCAGACTAAAGCGGGTCTAAACCCGGACAAGACTAGGTCTAAACCAGGTCTAAACTAGGACTAAACCCGGATTAAAGCAGGTCTAAACCCGGACTAAAGTGGGTCTAAACCCAGATTAAAGCAGGTCTAAACCCGGATTAAAGCAGGTCTAAACCCGGACTAAAGCGGGTCTAAACCCGGACTAAAGTGGGTCTAAACCCGGACTAAAGCGGGTCTAAACCAGGACGAAACCAGGACTAAACCCGGATTAAAGCAGGTCTAAACCCGGATTAAAGCAGGTCTAAACCCGGACTAAAGCGGGTCTAAACCCGGACTAAAGCGGGTCTAAACCCGGACTAAAGCGGGTCTAAACCCGGACTAAAGCGGGTCTAAACCCGGACTAAAGCAGGTCTAAACCCGGACAAGACTAGGTCTAAACCAGGTCTAAACTAGGACTAAACCCGGATTAAAGCAGGTCTAAACCCGGACTAAAGTGGGTCTAAACCCAGATTAAAGCAGGTCTAAACTCGGATTAAAGCAGGTCTAAACCCGGATTAAAGCGGGTCTAAACCCGGATTAAAGCGGGTCTAAACCCGGACTAAAGCGGGTCTAAACCCGGACTAAAGCGGGTCTAAACCCGGACTAAAGCGGGTCTAAACCAGGACGAAACCAGGACTAAACCCGGATTAAAGCAGGTCTAAACCCGGATTAAAGCAGGTCTAAACCCGGACAAGACTAGGTCTAAACCAGGTCTAAACTAGGACTAAACCAGGACTAAACCAAGTCTCTGGTCTAAACCAGGACTAAACCAGGCCTATACCCAGACTAGACTAGGTCTAAACAGGTCTGAACAGGTTTAAACCAGGACTAAACAGGTCTAAACAGGTCTAAACAGGTTTAAACAGGTTTAAACCAGGACTAAACAGGTCTAAACAGGTTTAAACAGGTTTAAACAGGTCTAAACAGGACTAAACAGGTCTAAACAGGTCTAAACCAGGTCTGAACAGGTCTGAACAGGACTAAACAGGTCTAAACAGGTCTAAACAGGTCTAAACAAGTCTAAACCATGAACATAAGAATCTGTCACACGTATTTGTATTGCAGAGGTTCCCGTACCTCCTGCAGGGCCTTGTGGTCCAGTGAGGCGATGCCCTGCAGCTGTCGGACCAGGTCTTTGGCCAGGGTCAGCGCGTCCGTCTCCCTCTGGATGTAGTGACGCAGCTCGGCCACACGGGGCTCCACACCGCTCGACTCGCCCTCACACATGCCTGAACACACACACACACACACACGGGGTTTACAGGGGTCCCAACTCTCTGCCCTCGCCTCCTTCTCCCCGAGGAAACGAGTGGAATTCAGCCGCGTCCCAAAGAAAAACACACAAAATCCCATTAAACTTTATCTGTGTGGAACATTTTAGCAACACAAAGTCTCCAAAGTGCCGCACAGAGTCGCACAATATAAAATAACACGACAAATGGCGGCTCATCAAACGCAAACCAACACAAAAACTCTGTCAATCGTTTGTGCTTCTTTAGTTTTGGAGAAATTAACGATTCTTTTACAGGTCAAACTGGGGTCAGACCCACAGGAAGAAGAAAAATGCTCAAAAACGCCCAAAATGGAGTCAATCGTTTGTGCTGCAAAAAGTTTCGTTTGTGTGATTCTGGTTCTTCAGATATTTGCAGTTTTATTTTGGTCGATGACGTCGTCCAGAACCTCAGAATGTGAAACAGCCTCAAAACAGGAAGAAAATGATAGAAAACGTTTGTATTTGGTTTGTGCTGTTTTGTGCTGTGACAGTTTCATTTGTGTGAGTTTATTTCTAAAATTATTTGTTATTATTTCTGTGGTAATTATAGGACGTCATTTCTGCTCAGCTGACGGAGACAAACTCCACAAAACTAGAGAAGAGAAACGACCTGAGGCTGAGGAAAAGTCTGTGTTATTCTATAAAATATGAATCAAAAGCAAAAGACTAAAGACTGAAACAGACTTTTCCACAGCCTCAGGTCGTTTCCGCGCTTTAAAAACAAACAATAAAATTATAAAATCAATTCTAAAATGAATGAGGAGAAAATAGGCGTGAGGTGTTCGGTTAAAAGACGCGCAGCTGTGCAAAAGAACCTGCACAGGCCGTAAAAACCAGGACTAAACCAGGACTAAACCAGGTCTAAACCAGGTCCAGCTTCAGTCCTGGTTTAGACCTGATTTAGACCTGGTTCAGTCTTGGTTTAGACCTGATTTAGACCTGGTTCAGTCCTGGTTTAGACCTGATTTAGACCTGGTTTAGCCTTGGTTTAGACCTGGTTTAGACCTGGTCCAGTTCACGGTTTTCGCAGACGCTCCACACTGGACCTTAGGACCAGGAGTTTGGTTTTGGGAAACAGGAAACGACCGTTATTGTTTTTTTTTTATCATTGTTCATTTAAACACAAAATCGAAAACTGAAAAAACGAATCATTATCTGAAGAAAAGAGTTGTTATTTCTGGTTTTATATTGAACAAAACGAATGAACAAATGACACACGGATTGTCGACTGTCGTATAAAGCCGTTTCAGACCTGCTTTGTGCCCGTTTAGACAGAACTCGGAGCTCAGTCCAGGTCCAGAGCTGGTCTCAGTCCAGGTCCAGAGCTGGTCTCAGTCCAGGTCCAGAGCTGGTCTCAGTCCAGGTCCAGAGCTGGTCTCAGTGCAGGTCCAGAGCTGGTCTCAGTGCAGGTCCAGAGCTGGTCTCAGCCCAGGTCCAGAGCTGGTCTCAGTCCAGGTCCAGAGCTGGTCTCAGTGCAGGTCCAGAGCTGGTCTCAGTCCAGGTCCAGAGCTGGTCTCAGTGCAGGTCCAGAGCTGGTCTCAGTGCAGGTCTAGAGCTGGTCTCAGTCCAGGTCCAGAGCTGGTCTCAGTCCAGGTCCAGAGCTGGTCTCAGTCCAGGTCCAGAGCTGGTCTCAGTCCAGGTCCAGAGCTGGTCTCAGTGCAGGTCCAGAGCTGGTCTCAGTCCAGGTCCAGAGCTGGTCTCAGTCCAGGTCCAGAGCTGGTCTCAGTGCAGGTCCAGAGCTGGTCTCAGTCCAGGTCCAGAGCTGGTCTCAGTGCAGGTCCAGAGCTGGTCTCAGTGCAGGTCTAGAGCTGGTCTCAGTCCAGGTCCAGAGCTGGTCTCAGTCCAGGTCCAGAGCTGGTCTCAGTCCAGGTCCAGAGCTGGTCTTAGTCCAGGTCCAGAGCTGGTCTCAGTGCAGGTCCAGAGCTGGTCTCAGTCCAGGTCCAGAGCTGGTCTCAGTCCAGGTCCAGAGCTGGTCTCAGTCCAGGTCCAGAGCTGGTCTCAGTCCAGGTCCAGAGCTGGTCTCAGTCCAGGTTCAGCCCTTCCACCTTCCTCCCTCCGGTTCGCGTCGCCTTTCGCGAACAGCCGCTGACGTCTCCGTCCACTCTGAGCCCGTGTGACCCCCGCGAATCATAAAAACTAAAAATAGTGTGGGGAGAATCATCTTTTCTGAGCCGCTAAAAGCCCCGCGGCAGAGCAGAGGCAGAGAAAAGCTCTGATCAATATTTCAAGACCCGCCGAGAGCGGAGAGTCTGTAAAATGTCACGCGCAAAGGTCCTCGAAGTGTATTTTTATCGCTCTAAACGAAAAGACGTCGTTTTCGATTTGACCTCGACTCAGATGTAACGCTCACAGGAGCCGTTATGAAGCACTTTTTATTCTGTCAGAGGAAGGAGCAGGACTTAAAGGGACAGTGTGGGATTTTTACATGAATCTGTTCATCTCCGTCAGCAGAATCGCATCAACACTGGTATTTTTACCACCTGTAGTAGTAGTAAAGACAGTAGTAGTAGTAGTAGTAGTAGTAATAGTAGTAAAGACAGTACTGATAGCAGTAGTAGTAGTAGTAGTAGTAGTAGTAGTAGTAGTAGTAGTAGTAGTAGTAAAGACAGTACTGATAGTAGTAGTAGTAGTAGTAGTAGTAGTAGTAGTAGTAGTAGTAGTAGTAAAGACAGTACTGATAGTAGTAGTAGTAGTAGTAGTAGTAGTAGTAATAGTAAAGACAGTACTGATAGTAGTAGTA
This sequence comes from Odontamblyopus lacepedii, assembly GCA_034769755.1. NCBI lineage: Eukaryota > Metazoa > Chordata > Actinopteri > Gobiiformes > Gobiidae > Odontamblyopus > Odontamblyopus lacepedii. Next base: position 39,347,184 of record CM068358.1, read on the forward strand.
GTAGTAGTAGTAGTAGTAGTAGTAGTAGTAGTAGTAGTAATAGTAAAGACAGTACTGATAGTAGTAGTAGTAGTAGTAGTAGTAGTAGTAGTAGTAGTAGTAAAGACGGTGCTGATGGTAGTAGTGGTAGTAGTATTGTGCTGATGGTAGTGGTAGTAGTAGTAAAAGTACGTAGTAGCAGTAGTAGTAGTGATGATGATGATAGTAAAGACAGTGCTGATGGTAGTAGTAGTAGTAGTGATGGTAGTAGTAATGGTAGTGGTAGTAGTAGTGATGTGGTAAAGACGGTTGATGATAGTGGTATTGGTAGTGGTGATAGTAGTAGTAGTAGTGATGAAGTGTAGTGATGATGATAGTAGTGGTGAGACGGTGCTGATGGTAGTGGTAGATGATGGTAGTAGTAGTGGTAGTAGTAGTGAGTAGTAATGGTGGTGAGACAGTGCTGATGGTGGTAGTAGTGGTAGCATTAGTAGTGATGATAGTGGTAGTGATGGTAGTAGTGAGACAATTGCTGATGGTAGTGGTAGTGGTAGCGTAGTAGTATTAGTAGTAGTGGTAAAGACAATTGCTGATGGTAGTAGTAGTAGTAGTATGATGATGATGGTAGTAGTAGTAGTAGTGGTAGTAACGGTGTGATGTAGTAGTAGTGGTGGTAGTAGTGGTGCAGTGGTAGTGGTAGTAGTAAAGACAGTAGCTGATGGTAGTAGTAATTGGTAGTGATGGTATTAGTGATGAAGACGGTATTGATGGTAGTGGTAGTAGTAGTAGTAGTAGTAGTAGTAGTAGTAGTAGTAATGATGGTAAGACGGTGCTGATGGTAGTAGTAGTGATGAGTAGTGGTACAGCAGTAGTGATGTGATAAGTAGTAGTAAAGACAGTGCTGATGGTAGTAGTAGTAGTAGTAGTAGTGGTAGTAGTGGTAGTAGTAGATGTAGTAGTGATGATGAGACGGTGCTGATGGCATGGTAGTGGTGGCGATGGTGATGGTAGTGGTAGTGGTAGTGGTAGTGGTAGTGATTGATATGGTGGTGGTAAATAGTAGTGGTAGTGATGATGATGGTGATGATGATGGTAGTAGTGATGATGATGGTGGTAGTAGTGGTAGTGGTAATGATGAGTAAAGACGGTGATGATGATGGTGGTAGTGGTGGTGGTAGTAGTGGTGATAGTGGTGATGATTAGTAGTAGTGATAGTAGTAATGGTGGTAGTGAACAGTGCTGATGGTATTGGTAGTAGTAGATAGTGATAGTAGCAGGTAGTAGTAGTAGTAATGGTAGTAAAGAGACAGTGCTGATGGTAGTGGTAGTAGTAGTAGTAGTAGTAGTGATGATAGTAGTAGTGATGGTAGTAAGACGGTGCTGATGGTAGTAGTAGTGGCAGTAGTAGTAGTGATGATGATGATGATGGTAGTAGTAGTGATGATGTGGTGATGATAGTATTGATGGTGGTAGTAATGGTAGTAAAGACGGTGCTGATGGTAGTAGTGATGGTAGTAGTGAGTAGTAGTAGTAGTAGTGAGTAGTAAAGACAGTGCTGATGGTAGTAGTATTAGTGGTAGTGGTAGTGGTAGTGATGGTAGTATTGGTAGTAATAGTAGTAAAGACAGTGCTGATGGTAGTGGTAGTAGTAGTGGTAGTAGTGGCAGTGGTAGTGGTAATGATGGTAGTGAGACGGTGCTGATGGTGGTAGTGGTGGTAGTGATAGTGGATGATGATGATGATGGTAGTAGTAGTAGTAGTAGTGAAGAGACGGTGCTGATGGCAGTAGTAGTAATTGGCAGTAGTAGTGGTAGTAGCAGTAGTGGTGGTAGTAGTAGTAGTAGTAGTAGTAGTAGTAGTAGTAGTAGTAGTAGTAATAGTAGTAGTAGTAGTAGTAGTAGTAGTAGTAGTAATAGTAGTAGTAGTAGTAGTAGTAGTAGTAGTAGTAGTAGTAGTAGTAGTAGTAGTAGTAGTAGTAGTAGTAGTAGTAATAGTTATAGTGAAGGTGATAGTAAAAGTAGTTGGAGTTCAGTTGACATCAAATCAGCTGAGGGTGAATTCACATCAGGACAGTCCCACAGTTCACTCACTTTGGGCCGGAGCAAATATTTAAAAAAAGGTTCAGATTCACATTGTCGTTTTTGACCAAACTGTAAACAAAAGCTCGAGTGCAGAGATCGTCCTGGACAGAAACGAGCCGCAGAGATCGTCCTGGACAGAAATGAGCCACAGAGATCGTCCTGGACAGAAATGAGCCGCATCGACTAAAGCGTCAGTGAGTTTGTGTTTGTTATTGTCACAGCGATTTGGATTTACAGACCACAGTCCGTATATATGAGTGGGCTAAGCTAACCCGTTAGCCGCTGCGTGCCAAACAGGAAGTGCTCCAGGAGGCTCTTCCGGCTCCTTCTCTCCCTTTTCCCCAGTGACTCACATTAGGATCTTATCGCCCGTCTCTCTGCTGCTGTGGCCTCGTCATTTTGGTCTTAAATGTTCGGATGAACCCGCGACACAGGATCCTGAATGTTTTTTCCACTATTTTGTCCGTCAAAAAACCCTGTTCATAACCTAGACTCTGGCTCCAGAGCCTCAGCGACGCTAAACCCTGTGGGTGACGTCACTTAGTCCACTTCTTTTCTACAGTCTGTGTTAC